>CAKALU010059484.1:5166-16944 GCA_916700995.1 Hozukius guyotensis
GGAAAGGGACTCAAAACGACTGCAGAGAGACGCAGAGCGACTGCAGAGAGACGCAGAGCGACTGCAGAGACGCAAAGCGACGACTGCAGAGACGCAAAACGACTACAGAGAGAGTTACAAAATGACTACAGAGACGCAAAGCGACCGCAGAGAGGCGCAGAGCGACCGCAGAGAGATGCAGAGCGACTGGAAAGGGACTCAAAACGACTGCAGAGAGACGCAGAGCGACTGCAGAGACGCAAAGCGACTGCAGAGAGGCGCAAAGCGACTGCAGAGGCGCAAAGTGAGGACAAAGCGAGGACAAAGAGACACAAAGCGACCAGAAAGAGACGATAAAACGATCAGAAAGGGACACAAAGCGACCACACTGAGACGCAGAGCGACCGCAGTGAGATGTTTTGTCCACAACTCAAAGATATTCAGTTTACTGTCATAGAGGAGGAAAGAAACCAGAAAATATTCACATTTAAGAAGCTGAAATCAGAGAATTTTGATTTTTTTTTTTCCTTAAAAAATGACTCTTATCAAAATAGTTGCCGATTAATTTAATAGTTGACAACTAATCAATTATTCATCGCAGCTCTACAGATTAGCTGGATGTGGAAGACTCAAAGATAAACCTATCAGAAACCACACAGGGATATTATTACTGGAGTTTCTCATGTTTCATGTGACTGTTATTTCTCACATATGATCACAAACACGATGATAAGGTCCACGTATCGTCTGTTTCCATCAGTCCAGGCAAGATGTCCGTTACTCACACCAATCGATTACGTGTGAGCTGAATTCACTTGTGAGTTTTTCCAGTCGAGACACTCTGAGCTCAACATGCCTCGTGTCGTTTGAGGTTCTGTCGTCGTGCAGATATTACAGATTTGATGAAATTCAGCACCTGCTTCAGGTTTTTTTTCAACCCGATTCTCACACCTCGCTCCAATTTTCACCTCTCCTTCCCCCCCGGTCCTCCTCCTCCTCCTCCTCCTCCTCCTCCTGCTGCTGCTGACGTCTCTGTTACGAGAATAAGTCTGATATCTTTTCACTGGATGATCTCATCCACTGCTAAGAAAGTTTTCCCTTTCATGCAGGTATCTTGGTGCCTCTTAAAGGGTCCCAAGAACTTCAGTCAAATCCTTCCCACTCCTTTACTGTAATTTATCCAGTTTTTAATATCTTCATTGGATTACTAATGACGTTAATAACTCGACTGTAGAGTTCACTAGTTATGCTTTCAAAAGTTTGAATTGGGTCATAAGATCCGCTGGTCCATCATCCATATTTGTACTTTTAGTCACTTTAGAGGGACGTTCTAGTGATGGGGATGTTGATCCGTCTGTTAATCCACCACTTTGGTCCAGACTGAAATATCTTAACAACTGTTGGATGGACTGCTATGAAAGTTTGTATAAACATTCATGTTCCCCAGAGGATGAATCCTACTGATTTTGGCGATCCTCTGACTTTTCATCTAGCGCCACCATCAGGTCAAAGTTTCAGTTTGTCCAATACTTTGGATTATGACCAAATACCTGCAACATGAATGACATTAACGTGATAATAGCACCTTAACGCAAATTTGTTTCTTAGTTTTATAACTAGAGTGAAGATACTGGTATCATATGAAACTAGAAAATCTAATGAATCCATTGGTACCAACCATGTCACACTAGCTTGTCGTGAAGGAGGTTAAATAACGCTCCAAACTTACACTACATTTTGGCGAGGAAAAACTGACATGGCCATTTTCAAAGGGGTCCCTTGACCTCTGACCTCCAGATGTGTGAATGTAAATGGGTTCTATGGGTACCCACGAGTCTCCCCTTTACAGACATGCCCACTTTATGATAATCACATGCAGTTTGGGGCAAGTCATAGTCAAGTCAGCACACTGACACACTGACAGCTGTTGTTGTCTGTTGGGCTGCAGTTTGCCATGTTATGATTGGAGCATATTGTTTTATGCTGAATGCAGTACCTGTGAGGGTTTCTGGACAATATCTGACATTGTTTTGTGTTGATTATTGATTTACAATAATAAATATATACATACATGTGCATAAAGCAGCATATTTGTCCACTCCCATGTTGATAAGAGTATTAAATACTTGACAAATCTGCCTTTAAGGTACATTTTGAACAACTATGGACAATCTTTTTTCAATATTTTAATCGATTGACGGCCCTAGTTTGCATGCTAACATGCTAATCTAGGATCACCTCAAACAGAAGTTTGGTTTTAAGCCAACATGGATGAGAAGTGCTTAAAAAAAAAGACAGTTTGAACATCTATAATTCTGTGACAGCCGGCGAAAACATCTGCTGAGGAACATCTAGTGATTTGATGAAAGGCTACCAAATGGACGTTGTACTTAACCAAGTGGTTGTACAGTAGTTACCTAAATGTTACCCAACTTTAACTGTAGTAGTAGCCGATCAGAGAGTACTGGTACCGATCAGAGAGTACTGGTACCGATCAGAGAGTACTGATATCGTGTTGTTTCCTCTGCTGTTGGTAAACAAGACCGTTTTGTTGACGACCTGTTGGAATTGTTCAGTCAATCATAAATTCAGTTTTTTGCATCAAGTCTTTTTGGAACAAGATAAGCAGCTGTGACTGGTGATATTTCAGAGTCACACCGGCTGGTTGCAGCTCTACAACAGTAGAGATACGGACAGTGGATGGAAATAGCAGAATTTAGTTTTTAACATGAAGTCACCCCATGTTGAGTAGGAAGTAATAAGACTGTGCAAACCCTAAAATCCAATTTCCACATCTCAGTTGGGGGCCTATTCAGAGTTTATCTTTCTAACTCGGTGGTTTCGCAGCTTCATTAATCCCATTTTAATTCAGCAGTAATAATGTTTGGTCCTTTCCAACTGTATCTCAAAGTCATTCTGCTACTTTCTAGTTTGGTCTCAAAGAGACAGAAATCCTGCACTACATGGGCTCTTAAATGAATAGATGGATTCCTGAACAGGCCGACCGGAGACAGTCCCAGGGCCCAAGGGGTCAGGGGGCCCTTGGGGGCCATATTGTATATTTTGTGCTGTAGTATTTAGTACGATATCTACACAGAGGAGAGTCAGTGTGGATCTGCTGTAGCAGGAAGCTTTAAACAGGAATCCGACCGCTTCTCTTCATCTCCAGACGACCAGAATGAGGCAATAAAACAATTACATAGATATGCGAAAGGACTACAGAGAGACGTAAAGCGACTGAAGAGAGACGCAAAGCGACTGCAGAGAGACGCAAAGCGACTGAAGAGAGACGCAAAGCGACTGAAGAGAGACGCAAAGCGACCACAGAGAGAGATGCAAAGCGCCCGCAGAGAGAGATGCAAAGCGCCCGCAGAGAGACGTGAAGCGACTGCAGAGAGAGACGCGAAGCGACTGCAGAGAGACGTGAAGCGACTGCAGAGAGAGACGATAAGCGACTGCAGAGAGAGACGCAAAGCGACTGCAGAGACGCAAAACGACTGGAGAGAGACGCAAAGCGATTGAAGAGAGACGCAAAGCGACTGCAGAGAGACGCGACTGCGACTGCAGAGAGAGACGCAAAGAGACTACAAAGAGACACAAAGAGACTACAGAGACGCAAAGCAACTACAGAGAGATACAAAACAACTACAAATACACTACAAAGAGACTACAGAGAGACACAAAAGTGTTGGGAATCCTCCACATCCTTGTGCCCAGGGGGCCCGTTGTCTCACAATCCGTCCATGCATGAATGAGATTTTAAAATTGGCATCAAACTGTGGCTCAGTCATTGTTTTCAGTGAAAGGTCTGTTTGCTCGACACGAAGCGTTCCAGCACATGAAGTCATCTCACATTAAAAGACGAGACACTTCGACCACATCGATCTCAAACAGAGCTGATTAGATTTCAGCCGAAGGCCACTGGAACATTTAGAAAGATGACACACTTTATTAGAAAGGTTTCCACATAAAACGTGGATATGGCGTACAATAGGCACAGTCAGTAACCAAACACACATACTGTGGTGACAGGCAGTAATGGCTTAAAGGACAATATCACTCAAATTTAAGCCATCCTGCAGTCGAGAATACTTTCAGTTTCAGAACACAGAAACAACTTTTTCACAATACATGACTCTAATGTGCAACGTTATCAAGACACAAACTGGAAATGCTTCACTTAAATCTTCTATTACAGCAACGTAAAGGTTTCATTCAACATCATACAAAAGGTTTTGAAAGCAAAATGTTATCTGATATCACATTCAGTAAAAAATAAAATGACTTCCTCTACGGTGTTGCTGCTTTTTGAGATGTACAGTATTATGAGATGAGACTCAATCGTTTTTGTTTCGATTTAACGCGACAAGTTGGTTTGTTATTACAAGAAACTTCCACATGTTGTTAAAATAAGAGAAAGGGTGCATGGTGCTGGGCTTTGGATACTGCACTTTTGACTATATTAAGGTGGCGTTGAGAGCTCAACACACGCAAATGTTGAAAACATCTTAAGAAATAAAACACAAGCGATTGAGAAACACATTCACCAATCTGACAACACATAAAGAAGCACGCTGGAAATACTTAAACTCCCCGTCAGTGGTGTTGCAAATGAGTTAAAGATAGGGTCGACGATGTTGCAAAGCAAGCATAATTTGAAAGTAGCGTCGCCTCAGGAGCTCCGTCTAAAAACCCCCCCACACACATGCACGAGCACCGCCGCATCGTAACTACTTCACAGACTCAGAGCGGAGAGAGGACCTCAACTCAACAACGCTACCTCATGACAAGTAACCGCAGCAGTGCTACTGCAGGGCTGAGTTTTCTCTTCCATTCTCCAGGAAACGTGCGGCAACGACGCGCTTTGAGTTCAGGCTGGTGCACGCCAAGGGTACAGTATGAGCAGGGAGGCGGGGAGGCGTCTGATTGGTTCTTTCCAAGCGGACCTCGAGGCAGTGATTGGTAGACGTTTTTACAGGATTACAGCAGCTACAGATGACGGCTCTTTTCCGATCCTTTTTCAGAGCTCATCAGTAATGGATCGCTGTCGGGGTGTAAAGACCATTTCAACCAATATAACAGATAGTGTAGACTGGAGAACATCGTCAACCCTGCCTTTAACTATTAAAGTTTATTTAGACTTTAACAGTCTGATTGTATGAGTTGGACTTTATAACCTATGTAAACAAACCTATGTAGTGTATACTACATTGGACAGGCTAACATAACATGTATAACTTAATGAGCCACAAACTCATGTGCTCAGTTGTGCTCATCAGTTTTGTTGTTTTTTTTCTGTGCAACTTGCAGTATTTATTTATGTGTTTGTGTTTTCAGTATTTGGTTGTGTTGTCTGACTTTGCTTGTTTGGTTTTGGCTGCATATGTGTTGTCAAATTGATGAAGACATTATTTCATCTAATAGTGTTTCCTGCAGTCGCAGTGACAAGAAGAGAAGTTTCTGGTAACGATAACATACCAAGAAAAGTATCGTTTAAGATGCATTTCATGTTCTAGTGACACATGTTTCTCATTATTACTATAACAAATTGTTCTGTTGAAACAAGAAACTCTTCCTGTTGTAACAACACATCACATTGATCTTATTATATATGACAACTTTTACCATCATCACACATTAAAACTGAAACTTATCATTATAACAAGCTGGTACATTATTATAACAACAAATAAAGCACCCAATGCGCAACACCACATTCTCTTTACCTCATTTTAACATGTGGAAGTTTCTTGTTATAAACATACCGACCTGTAGTATAACGAGAAAACTTTATTGTTTTAACAACATATGTTGGTTTTGTGCTATAATGACAAATCTCTTAATATGACAAAATAAAGTGATTTGTTGTTAAGGTAAAAAATGTGTGCGATAATTTGGTATGTGGCAATAATTAGAAAAAGATCTTGTTAAAACATGAATGGTTTCGTTATATTTATATATTTTTTTTGTCATGGTGGCAGGAATAAACTGGCGTAGTAAAATAATTAGTGGGAAGATAAACTGATTCTTCTCCGAGTAGCAGAGGAGAATGATTTAAATCATCCGGTAAACGATGTTCACTCTCTCCTCCTGCCTCGTGTTATTTATTATATCTTACATGTGTCATCCTCTCAGCACTCGGATGAATCATATTACTCAGATAAAAAGCAGCGAAAGCAACAAATTGGTTGTCATTTCCATAAAGTCGGGACTCCTCTGCCTCGGTGTTTGATGAGTGTTCACTCAAGGTTGACATTATGAGTGAATTATACTGAAAAAAAGGAGTTTAAATATAAAACCGTGAAGGAAATATGTTCTTAACAACCTCAAAATGACATTTTTGGGGATCTCATTAACTCCTCGGCGTGTTGAGAGTTTAGACTTCTATCACGACAGATGGACAGAACATCCTGTGAATTTTAAGGCATATTTGCTACTTAATATTGAATACGAATGTTTGTTTTTTTATCAGTACACATCTTTAAATGACTTTAAATGACAGTCACGGTGAGCTGGTTTCAACTGTGCCATGTTCCACATTTATAAACCGATTTACTGATTCAACACACAGAAGAAGTCGGTGATCCATGACGGGAGTGAGTCAGTCGACTGGATGTAGCTGATCTTTAAGGTCCTGCTCCTATAAAAGGAAAACTCCACCTCATCTGCTCATTCTTCTTCTCGTCACGCTTCAGATTCCTGGTAGATATTTTGTTTGCCCTTTCTTTCGAACAGTCTTTTTGTCTTCTACTCGTTGATCAGCTGGTAAATTTGAGTGAAAGTTTCCCAGAAGAGCCTTCATGTCTTATGACTTTTCAAGGAATAGTTCAACATTTGGGGAAGTCCTCTTATTCGCCTTCTTGCCAACAGCTGGATAAAAAGATTGATACCACTCTCGTACAGCCAGAAGACAGTTAGCTAGCTTAGCATAAAGACTGGAAACGGGGGGGTCATCTAGCCTGGAGTCTCCGCAGGTTGCCAGAAAGTTACTCCCCCGGCGGCAATTTGCGGGTTACCTTCTAGAAACAACCATCTTTGGACGGAGCCAGGTACGTACTGGGGAGTTGATTCACCTAAAAAAAAATTATCCGCGGAGTTACAGACGTCTCTTTCCGATTGTAAGTCTAAGAGAAAAAGTATTTTTGGGCCCAATGGCATCACGTGACGGACACGGATGTTGTAGTACCGCCGTTTGGCCACTATGAAAATTTGCTTCAAAGCCCGGCTCTCTTCCTGGGGGCTTGGGTGTTTCCAGTTTTTGTGCTAAGCTAAGCTAAGCAGCTGCTGGCTGTATCTTTATATTCAGGGTATGGATATGAGAGTGGTATCAATCTTCTCAAGTAACTCAGCAAGAAATTGACTGAGAGACTATTCCTTTAAGCGTGTATAAGAAAGTGGAGATTAATGGATGAATTTTAAAGGATTTTTTTTCAGCTTCTTTCAGCTGTTTGACGTTCTGGTCTGTTGAAGCTTGTTCGGTCTGCTGGGGGACATTTTTGCCCTGAGTGGATCCTTTCAGGCAGACCAGGCTCTGTACAAATCCCACGTCGTTCACTGGAACTGGCGGACCGTGACTACAACCGAGGCTGATATACCGTGAAGACGTTCTGTACAGACAATCTGAAAGTGGTGAAAAGCTCCTCTTGAGTCTGTTTAGCTGTTTTCTGCCGCTTTCCTTCCCGACATCATTATTTAGTTTTGGGCCGTAATCCCGGAGGATCAAGAAAGTACATCACCAAATGATAAGATGGATCCAGAAATGTAATATATATCACCAGTAACAGTGTTCCTGTCGGCCAGATACTATCAACCATCCACATCCAGCTGGCGGCCCAGAGATGGTTTGACTGGCTGAACTGGAAGCCTCAGACTTCCCAATCGAGCTCCCGGTTCCTTCCTTCAGCGTCTGCGGAGGGAAAACTGGCGTGGGCAACATCTGCTGAAACATTTCTCGAAGAACTTCTTGAACTCGGTGTTAAAGATGGTGTAGATGATGGGGTTGAGAGCGCTGTTGACGTAGCCAAGCCAGGTGACGGTGCTCATCAGACCGGGAGGGATGTCACAGGTCACGCACACGGCTCTCGTCGTGTGCACCACGAAGAACGGCGTCCAGCAGAACAGGAAGCAGCCTGCATGGAAATATGGAGATTAAGAGTCAAGGTTTCATTCAGACCCAGACATTGTTTTTTAACACCAAGTGACAGATTCACTCCTGCATGCAACAGCTTCTGGTGTCGTGCTTGAATTCCTCCTGCGAGTGCCAGCGGTGGAACAAAATATTGTGACACCATATTTCACAATATGTCACAGGAATGTGACAGTATGCATGTGGGGGTTTGTTATTCTCTCACCAATTATGCCGTTCTTGGTACCGATCATTCTTGTTTCTGCTGGCAGGTTCAGTAAAATTACATAAATCAACAATGTGAACTGTCAGAGGGCTCAAAGCAATTAAAACATTGGCACGGTTAATTTCCTTTCTCTTGTCCTTTAAATCAGGTTTTGTGCTCAACGCAGGTGTTTGGAGAATGTCACTCCAGCTGAGTTCAGACATGTTGACTTTATTTAGTTACTTATTTTTCATTTTAGTTGCATGTGGTGGAAGAACGATTCACATCCTTTACTTAAAGGAGCAGTGTGTGACATTTTGGGAGATCTATTGGCAGAAAGGGAATATAATATTCATAACTATGTTTTCGTGTATAAATGACCTGAAACTGAGAATAGTGTTTTTGTTCTACAGTAGCCCAGAACGGACAAACCAAACACTGGCTCTAGAGAGAGCCTTTAGCCTTTTTACGTTACCTGAAGGCCACCGTAGTTCTCTGACACGCTTGTGAAACAGCGTTAAGTGGTGGGCACACTACCAACGCCAGGAGCGCGTGGTGGCTGCGTGATACACGCGTCTGGTGTTCACACCAGCTGCGTGTCGGCTGCGTGTCTGCTGGGTTTCTGCTGCTGCTGTCAGCCCTTTCTTTCTACATAGAGTTTGCCTTTTAATGTCCATTTAACTTCATGATAAATGTGATTTATGTTTATTTTAGACAGAGAAAGGTTAGGAAACGTGTGTTAATTTGTAAATAATAGTAATAGTCCATGGACGCCGAAATAAAAAACAACACGCCACGCAGCCGCCACGCGCTCCTGACGTTGCTAGTGTGTCCACCACTTTAATATGAGCCGCAGAGTTCTAAACCGTGATACTGCCATCTGCCGTTTGACTTCCGTTGATCCTAAAGTAGTGTTATTATGGAGAGGATGACCTCTGAGCGAGACCAACGGCGTTACCACGGTTTTGCACTCGGCGGCTCATGTTACCGCTGTCTTAGAAAGGGAGGAGTGAGCGGAGGGGTACTCTGCTGGTTGCAATCTGCAACCACACCAGTAGATGTCACCAAATCCTACACACTGTCCCTTTTAGTAAAAATACTAATACCACACTGTTAAAATACTCCACTACTAGTAAAAGCCCTGCATTACAAATATTACTTAAGCACAAGAACGTTGGTATTATCAGCAAAATATACTTAAAATATCAAAAGTAAAAGTACTCATAATGCGGAAGTCTTTCACTATTATATTATTGTGTTATTATTGCTGATGCATTCACGTATAATTAGTATATTTCTGTTGGAGTTGCAAGGTGGAGCTGATTTTGAGTATTTTACATGCTGTTTGATATATTTTACGTACAAAACACATGATGAACTTATAAATAATGATGCATTGTGATCATGTTTGATAAGTTCATCGTGTGTTTTTATAAGGAAAATAAGTTGCAATCTATTCATTTGAATTTTCTTGTACACAACATAACATTGGGCAGTAAAATATGATACAATATCAGTACATATGCATCCTCATAAAATACAGTAATTATATAGAAATATCAGCAAGTCAGGGCAAACCAAAAAAAAGAGCCAAAAATTGAAAAAATAAGGATAATAATATTAAAAAATGATTAAGGAAAATAAAATAAAAACAAAAAGAGACAAAAAAAAAGTGGTTCCGAATGTGGGTATGTATTAAATAAAGTTAGTGAAGTAAAAAGTGCAGTATTTGCCTCTGAATTATAGTGGAGTAGAAGTATAAAGTATCAGCAAATGGAAATACTAAAGTCAAGTACATGTAGCCCAGAATTGAACTTAAGTACATTACTTGAGTAATAGTACTTTATTACTTTCCCCCACTGCCTACTGTATCATTAGTACAATAATAAAACACTAAGTCAACGTCAAAGGTAGTAGTATGAGTAGTAGTAGTAGTGGTAGTCCTAGAGTTATATCTCTAGAAGTTGTAAATAAAAATGTGTCAGACCGTCTCCTTCAGTTTTAATGATGTCTTGTAACTCTCCCTTCACAGCCAGCTGTCGACAGATGTGCTGCTGTGTGGGACTCTTTGAGTTTGAAGATTTAGGTTTCTACCTGTAAACTCTGCTTTATATGCTTGTACTTTCAGTTTCATGTCTGCAAGCTTCATTTTACAAGTCATGTGATAAAAGAAACCTCACAGACTTTTCACAGATTTACTACGTGGAGAGGTTTTATACACAGAACTGTGTAAAGAAAACAGAGCTTTTAAAAGGGAGAGGACAGGAGAAATGACCCAAACACTTTAGCATTTAATAAATCTGTATTAACGAGGGCTGTCAAAGTTAACACAATAACACGTTAATGCAAATTCGTTTTAATGCCACTAATTAATGCGGGTTCGGGTTTTAAAGCTTCTCATAATGCTGAAAAATGACCCCTGCAAGTGTCTCACTATTATATTGTGTAATTAATGCTGATGCATTCATGTATAATTAGAATATTTCTGTTGTAGTTGGTCGAGGTGGAGCTGATTTTAAGTATTTTATATGCTGTTTGATATATGTTGCGTACAAAACACATGATGAACTTATAAAACATGATGCATTGTTATGTTTTATAAGTTCATCATGAGTCAACGTTTTTTACTCCTATTTATTTAATGGATTTGGTGCATTTTGAACCATAATCTGAGAAAAACAAAAAAAACCCTAAGAAATGGTTTAACTTGAGCACTTTTTTGCACGTTTTATCAACAGAATAATAAAGAACAGAATAGTTAGTTGTAATCTATTGATGTGTGAGTGCTGCATCGTGTATCATCGTAGAAGTATTCAGATCTTATGCTATAGTCAAAGTAGTAATACCACTGTGTAGAAATACTCTTTTACAAGTAAAAGTCCTAAATTAAAAAAAAATGTTTACTACGTAAAAGTACACATGTATAAACCTCAAAATATACCTAAAGTGTCAAAAGTAAAAATACTCATTATGCAGAATAATGTATATTATAGATTATTATTATATATATTATTATTATTATTATTATTATTATATTATATTATTTAATTTTAATTACTTTATATACTGCTGGGTAGCTTGTGAAAGTATTATCTTAATCTATAATAATATTAGATTTCATATTATTAATCCCTCGGCTGCTCCTGTGAGAGCTCGCCACAGTGGACATGTTTTGGTGGTGGGAGGAATTGTAGTGAAGTATAAAGTATCAGAAAAGGGAAGTACTAAAGTAACAAAGCCCAGAATTGTACTTCAATAAATGTACATTCAGTAGTTATTTGCCACCACTGCGTACCGTATATATACTATATATATTGTATATACTGCGTACCGTATCATTATGACACTAAACTGAGGATTTACAGAGGGCAGGACCTTTAACCTTCGGAGCTGCTACAGTGAGACAGTTAGAGATTGTAGCTTTACTAAAGCAGGTGAAATGACCTGAAAACACTTCAGTTTGTGATGT
>CAKALU010059485.1:0-25480 GCA_916700995.1 Hozukius guyotensis
TAGAGCCAGAGCAACACGACCTCCTCTCCACGCCAAATAGGTAGAACCAGAGCAACACAACCTCCTCTCCACGCCAGATAGATAGAGCCAGAGCAACACAACCTCCTCTCCAAGCCAAACAGATAGAGACAGAGCAACACGACCTCCTCTCCACGCCAAATAGGTAGAGCCACAGCAACACGACCTCCTCTCCACGCCAAATAGATAGAGCCAGAGCAACACAACCTCCTCTCCACACCAAACAGATAGAGCCAGAGCAACACAACCTCCTCTCCAAGCCAAACAGATAGAGCCAGAGCAACACGACCACGTCTCCACAACAAATAGATAGAGCCAGATTTTTCTTTTTAATTCACAGTTGCTTAGTAATGTAAATGTATGTTACCCATGCCAATAAGCCCCCTTGGACTGAAGTAAATTGTTAGAGAGGCTAAATCTCCTGGAGGACGGAGGTCCAGGTCTGTCATGTGGAAGGAGGCACCACCAGCCGGAGAGCCAGTGAGAGATGATGAGATGATGATGATGATGATGATGATGATGATGATGATGATGAGTCTTCTTCATGCTCTATAGTTCCTGGTACCTGACAATGTTCGCACATGGGGGAAGTTTCCCTTCAGGGCTTTCTGGCAGAAGTCTGGAGACGGTTTCCCGTTCTGGCAGGAAGCCCTGAAGGCAAACTTCTCAACATGTTTACACAAACCAGTTGGATGCTTCCCTATAATGTGAAGTGTGCTGTTGAGATTTGAGTGTCCTAACTTATTATTACCTCCTCTTTCTATTTCCTCCTCCATTCTCACATAACCAACTCTATTTTGAACTGGATGTAAACATCTTCCTCTTATCTCCTGATCCCAGTGCTGCTGCCGTTCTTTATTGATTGCCTATCGTACAGTGCCTTTTCCTTCTGATTTTGAGAGTCTATGTGTGTCTGTGTGTTTTATTTTTTTAACAGCTAGTTTGGCTAGTTTGTCAACTATCTCAACACCCAGAATGCCTGTATAATCAGACACCCAAATGAATGTGACCTCAGTGCCCTGTTTTGTTACTCTTAGTGTGCTGACATTATTTTGTAAAGTAAATCCTGACGATTACTGGATGCATCTGACTGTACAGAGCAGAGGCTGAATCATCACAGACTATAGGACTTTGTTTGGTGTGTTTTGTTCAATCCATTCTAAAGCCATCACAGTGGTGCACAGCTGAAATATACACTTATATGCATATCTCACCTCTGTGTCAACTGCAACTGCAGATTCTGTGTTTGCCGTTATTGGATCCTTTGATCCATTTGTAAAAACCTGCACAGTCTGTTCCTCATGCCCATAAAACTCACTCACTAAATCTGCATTTTTATTTCTTGCAATGATTTGAAGTAGTTTCAAATCCACCACCAGAGTTTCTAGAAGCCACACAGGGATTATAGTCCTTATCACTGTTGGACAAAACTCCTTCACATGCACTCCCAAGTCTCTTGCTGCTGCATCTCCTGTCCAGCCAAAACTGGATTTTTGTGTTCTCTCCCTTTCCCAGCAGGCCTGTAGCACCTTTGGAACCTGTAAGCATCGCATACCAGCAACTTTCACACTACATCACAACAATTTTGACATTTTTTTTCGATTTATTTCCTAAATGAAATATTGAAATATTCACCCTTACAATTGTATTGTCCAGCAGGGGCTCAGCAGTGCATGGTGGAAGACAAGAAATATACTTCTAAGGTACTTGTACTTTATTTGAGTATTTTCATAACGTGTTACTTACTACCTCATTACTGCAGTCTTTGACAGAACACAGGATCATCATCAACATCCATATGAAGTGCCTGTGTGTCTGTAAACACAACAATGATCATAAAACATGAGATCATAAAATATGTTCTGCTAAAGTTGGATCAATGTTGCTTGTTTTACATGTATGTACTGTCTGTCTCTGCTGTTTTTGTCTCTGCTCTGCTCACAACTTTAAAGTGGGTGGGGCTCACATACTTCTGTGCACCAATCAACATTTCAATCAGAATCTGACCACAGATAGTCCTGTGGTTGATTGTTTCTGTTGCCTGGATGCTGTCAATCAGATCTGATCAAACCACACAGCTTAGCTTTTGAGTTGGCTAACAAATACCTGGGTAGTTCTTTTTTTTTAAGATTATTTTTTAGTGCAATTTATTGCGTTCATTAGTGCAGCTGGAGAATGACAGGAAAGGAGGAGAGAGAAGGGATGAGATGCAGCAAAGGGCTGGAATCGAACCCGGGCCGCTGCCAAGGACATGGGGCACACGCTTTAACAGGTGAGCTAGAGATTTCCCAAAATACCTGGGGATTTCTTTCAAACTTATTCCTTATTTAACCATGAATGTTTAATTGTAAAACTAAGATCCACAGAAGACATTATACAACAGTTTCCACATGCTGAGTAGTACTCTTAAGAGCATATTTGTTAAAGTTGATATACTTGCATGATTCTTGCACTTTTTAGGTTGTAACCACACAGTCGGTTGCACTTATTCTAAGTCCCTTTGGGCAAAAGTGTCAGCTAAATAAATGTAATTTACCTCTCATGACCGGTAAACTGCGTAAAAGTGGTGCTGTTGTCGAAAGTGCTGATCCTGGTGCCAGGGATGGGGGAGCTGTCCAGGGTTCTCAATGTTATCAGTGTGGTCTTGGAAGTTATCATCGAGCTTTATTTAAACTCCATGTAGGAAGATAGAAACGATTTTACTACACAGGTGTAATCAATAACAATAATTGCGGCACTCAATTAAGTTGTTCCAGCTCCTGATGGGACACTTACAAAAAAGCATCGATGTGGCAATGGAAGTGGTCAGACAAAATGTATTTTTGAATCAAACTCTTTAGCCATGCTCCAACATACAATTTTTTAAAAGTTTTTTCACGCTATACTCACATAACACCCAAACAGTATTTTAGTGTGAGTTGATGATGGTTTTATTGATTGTGAAAAGCAGGAAATCTACAAACACAGACAGCTTTAGACATCCAGCAGTCGAAGACCGACCCCAATCCAAAGGCAAACATCCACTCCACCTACCCCCGTTGGCTGGGGTTTAAAGGCAGAGCTTCATAAAAAGGAAGGGTGGGAGGGACTTGGTGCTGGACAGCCAATCAGCTGACACTAACAGACATTCTGAACGCCGCCCAGCTGGTCCAGAAGGAAGCTGCTCAAGCCTTCCTCTGGGCCGTGTGGGCAGAGCCAGGTGCCAGGACCGATGAACCATTTCTTTTTCGACATGATACATTCACCGACATGAATGAACATTGACATCATCCACTTCCAAAAGAAAAGCCGACAGAAACCTCTTTTCCACTTCCCCACAGCAAAGCAACCCAGTCAAATGATAAAATACTCAAACACATACACACATTTACACATACTTTTCATTATTAATTGGCAAGAATGATTTGGAATGTTTTCGGTTCAGAATTGAAAGTCATCGAGACGTAATATATAAATGAGTTAAAGGCAGGGAACGCAGATCTAAATAAGAGGGGGGTGTGGTAGTACAGCATACACTACCCAGAATTTACAAATCATTTCAAAATAGTGAAAGGTGGGCCTAACTCTTTCCAAAGATGGATAAATAATAGTGTATGCTCTCCCGCTGCAAAAGATGACAGAGACTTCGGTCTGTGTGCTCTCAGCATTTAGACTGAAAAGAGGGATGAAATGGACAGCAACATCAACACACACTCAAACATACACATTACACACACACACACACACGCACACACACTGGACCAGTGTCAGAGGGGCGGCAGTGTCTATGACAGATTGGGGCTCGGAGCAGGGCTGGTGGAGTTGTTGTCCTGATTTGCTGCCTGGCTTCCTCGTGGTGGAACCTCGATAATGCGGGGCTTGTCAATAATGCGAGCGCGGCGGTCGCCTTTCTCTACAATTCCGATTATCCACGCTCCGCCCGCCGCCCCCTGACCTCCAGCTCCGGAGCTCTGGCTCTTCATCTCCGAGCAAAACTTGGCCGCCTGCTCTCTGGGCAGACACACCAGCAGCCCACCTGGAGAGAGGGTCAACACTTGGTTATAATCAATAAAGATACACAGACAAGACAACATTCATTGTGTGTGTCAATCTCAGTTTTCATACCAGAAGTCTCTGCCGACGTGCCCTGAACCAGGTTGAACAGGTTTCCACAGGCTTTACTGATGGCAGCCATCTTGGCTAAGATTGGTAGGTTGTGGATGACGAAGGCCACCTCATTTCGTTGCTGTGCTGCCAGGTTGTTGGCGTGCCCCAACAACCCAAAACCTGTCACGTCTGTTGCAGCGTGAGCCTGGAACTTGTGCATTAGGCCTGCCGCTGGAGACATGAATTCATTTGAGAAACTTTAATCGCTATTGCAAAACGTCACAGAAAGATTTCAACTTCAACTGGACCAAAACCAGCAAAAAGTAGGCCAATCCATGTTGAGTCAATTTGTCTTTTTCCCCCCCTCACAACTACAGTTGTTTTCTGGTTTTGCCAGTCCGTGATACGAGCTTAGGTCCTGTTCAGACCTGAACGCATTAACATGCGTCTTGGGTGATCTGATCAAAAGTGAGAAGGCGTCTACGCATGAATCTTGAGTGAGCACTTGTGATCGGATCTCACTTCCCGTTCTATATGCACGTAGTAAACACACGGCTAATATTGCAAATGTCGCGATGTAATATTACAGGAATGTCAGTAGTAATACCCACATTTCGTGAATTCAGGTGCATTTTATTAACATAAAAATAAAAGGTTATTGTCTATCAGCGGTCCCAGGGCCGCCGGCACTGCCGCCTTTGCGAGGCAACAGCGGCATACAGAGCTTCAGAGAACCGGGGCTGAGAGAGAGCGTGGCTGTCAGCTCTGTGCAGAGCACCGGAACAAAAACACAGACATCACCGACTGTGTGATGATAATGCACTTCTCATGCCTCGTCTGTAGATATGTAGCCTATAAATAAGATACATTTGAATATGTTGCTATAGCCTATAAAGAAAATACAGTTGTACCGACAGGATACAGTAGAGCACAGACGCTGTTTCCATGCCGCGAGGCAGACGAGCGCTCGCGTCTGCCTGTCTACTCACATGAGCAGCGCAGTGAGACCCTGTGGTCCGTAATGTGGCCCAGGACACATTCGCGTACACACTGCTAAAAGAATGTGGCCATATGCGGCCCAGACCACCTCTGAATGTGGTCTGAGTGATCGGATCTCAATGCGTCTTGGGTGCGTTCACACCTGTACTTAAAGCTGTCCACTTGTGATCGGATCACCTGGGACGCATGTTATGCCAGGTCTGAACAGGGCCTCAGTCTCATTATGTTCCACTCGGGGGCGGCTGCTGAGTCAAGCGCAACACCTAGTGGTAAAATTCGGTATACCAGTGCGGTCCAGTGTTTGGCTTAATATCAAACCGGTTTAAAAACTCTACTCACAACTAAATTAAAGACCATAAGGCTGAGTGTAAATCCAGATCAACCTCACAGAACCAGGATTCATAGGATCTCTCAGCTGTAATTGAAAGGGTAAATACATTTCTGTGACCAGTGATAACTGCAGAGCTTCAGAGCATAATGACAAAGGTGTAGTGTACCTGTGCGGTTTAGCGTCGCCATGGAGAACATGGCTTCCTGATAGGCCTCCTTTACTTCCTCTTTTGTGACGACTAGCTTGATCTTGTTCCACCTTTCAGTCTGGTGAGATATAACAACAGAGACGGGGGGGTCAATATTATGACAACACAAATAACAATATACAGTATACAATATAAAACCAATAATAATGTTCATGTGAACAGAGTCGAGTGGCTGACCTGATCGAGCCATTGGTGAGCATTCACAGCCACCTGCGTCCCCAGAGGTTTAGTGAGTACCAAGACGTCCCCTGGCACAGCACCATCCGGCCTGGAAAAACAATTTCTTTTAGATATTTTTGGGGCATTTTGCCTTCATCAGATAGTGATAGTAGATACACAGACAGGGAATAGAGGGTGAGAGGGAGACGGCATGCAACAAAAGTTGAACCGGGATGTTGCGATGATATGGCACATTATTGTTATTACTATATTTAAAAGATTTTACTTTATTTATTTTTTATGCCTTTTGGGGGTTCTTTGACTTTCTATGTATTAATGGCAGGGAAAATATAATTGCAGTTGTTAATTGGACAAGGAAAACCATGTTGAAATGTAAATCTGTATTGAAAATGTACTGCACTATACAAGATGCTGAAATCTATGAAGGTGTATTAGGGCTATTGTAGGTAAAAATTACAGAGCCGGGGTAATATTCCAAGAAAAAACTATTTACGAGATTAAAGTTATGATGTTGGTGTGTTGTTTTCTTCTGAATAGGCCCAATTCATAGCAGTGTCTCTTCAAAGTCTGGATGCTGATGATAATATGCTGATTGTATTTCCTTACTGCTAGATCCGATTGCAGAGTATAATTTGATCATCCACTGCGGGCATAATACACTGCAAGTGGCGTGGTGTGATGAAGTTGATCCAACCTTTCAAAACCAAACCCATAATTTTTCCGGGGTGTTTTTCTGGTAAATCTGAGTTTTTTCTCTGAGTGTTGCCCCTCTCCCCCGGCTCCGCAAATAATTAATTTTTTTTAACCTACAAAGGCCCTAATATACGTCATAGTTTTTCTTAGCTTATAAAAAGTGAACATTTTGGAGATGAATAGTTTTCACAGGACAGCAATGATATGTAAATTTTAAAAAGAAGCTTCCTTCAAACAATTCAAATGATTTATTAACAGGCAATGGGTCAAAAAGGTTATAACAGCTACTGATGACGTACTCTGGCTTCCTGGGTTTATTTTGTTCTTTGGTGTTATTTAGGGCTGCAACAAATGAATATTTTCGTTATGGATTAACTGATTATTTTCTCTATTAATGGTAGGTCTATAAAATAACAGAAAATAGTGATTATAATTTCCGAGAGCCCAAAGTGACATATTCAAATAGAATTTTTTTTTTTTTTATCTGACAAAGCCCAAACCCCAAAGATATTCAGTTTACCGTCATATACGACAGAGAAATGAAGCAAACCCAAATTCGAGAAGCTGGAACAAGATAACGTTTTGCATTCTTTTGGTCAACAAAAGATTAACATGATTATAATTATCAAAATAGCCGCTGATTAATTTTCTATTGATCGACATAATTGATTAATCAAGTAATCGTTACAGCTCTAGTGTATTTTATTGTTTACACGGTTAGCTGGACAAATGAAAACAGCACGATAACATTTTAAGTGTAGCTGCTCTCCAGTCAGAAAGAAGAAAAACTAGATGCCTCCGCCAACCAGTCAGGTTGCAGTTTACATCCATGTCTGTCCAAAATGTCATCACTTCATCCTATTAGACATTTCTGTGAAATGGTCGTAATTAGCATATAAATTATTGAATTATGGCCAAAACATTTCCCGAAAAACGTTGAATGTCCTAATTGAGCTAAACGTTTTGATGTTGCAGCATTCGCAACCAAATATGCAGAGACACAGCAACAGTTTTAATTGACTCACATGATGAACTCATTAGGCTGGCAGACGACTGATGCTACTCCTCCTACGATGATCCAGGGGTTGATCACCGTCTGGCCACCTGTCACAGAAGTCCCTCCCTCCTCTGCTGCATCACGAAACCCTTGAATTATCATCGGCATCACCCGCTCACGGTCCTGTGCCATACAGGCGATAATGAATCATGAAAAAAGACCTTAACATTAAAAGGTATAATATGCATGAATTCTTGAAAAACAATGTATAGACTGATGCTCTGAATGTTGTGTGTTTACAAATAGCAAGCAACTACTGTTACATATCATCTTTAAAGAAATCAACATATACATGTGTAAAATCCAAAAGTCAAAGCTCTGTTAAAAAGATATACTGCACTCATTGTGACGTGCACAAATTAGATTAATAGAGGATACACAAAAGTGACATCAATAAATAAAAGCAATGTCAACACCTTGGCATCCACCCATGAACACACATAATGCTACCTTGTCATTCATCTTCTGGCTGACACTCAGCAGCATCAGCATGTTGTCACACTCTGTGATGCCCATGGCGTAGAGATCACTGAGGACATTAGCGCACGCTATCCTGCCCTGAGAGACAGACAGACAGACAGACAGACAGACAAAGAGACAGACAGAGAGTGAGGGAGAGCAAAATCTAATCAAAACAGGCAAATAACTTATGGCACTGTTGTCATGCTTGACAAAAATAATATTTTTAACACAGTAGATTCAGGTTTCTTGGTAAATTCCACTTCCACAAATCAAAATGGTCTGACTCATGCTTTCATTGTTTTATTGTTGAACTCAAGCAATATGGCACCTTACTTGAAAATGTGAAGAACAAAAAAGCTGCAAAGACTTTCAAAAGTTTAAAGGAAATTCATTTTATTTATGACACCCTGGTTTGTAGGTGATTTTGTATGACAGTTGTTGTATACCTCTTTGTTGTAATTAAAGAAGACCACATGCTGAATAACGTTCTGCTTCAAAATGGCTAGTGCTCCCCTTAAAGGATAACTTTGGTATTTTTCAACATATTTTCCCACGTTTTTTGTGTCAAAGTGACCTATGGGGACAACACTTGTTGGTTTTTTTTGGTCCAGTATTGAGAGAGAACGCTGCAGCCACCAGCTGCTAAACGGGCTGTAATGTAATCGCTCGGGGCAACTCCTCACCGTCAATGTACGTTCACTAAAAGTGCTTGTTTTTGCCACTGACAGACTCTGATTGTTATTATAAGTGTCTGACAACATTATGGAAAGGACCCTACTGAGAAATAAAACCTTTTTCTTACCTTTCTCCTGATCTAGTCTGTTATTGTGCGTTTTGCTCAGAGATGTCTTGTTCTGAAATCTCATTGTCACATCCACATGGTCGAAATCAAATAAATATTCAGCCATGACATTGAAAATCTTTTAGATAACACTAAGCTACGCTTTCTGTTCTCCAACACAACAAAGTCTGTCAACACCGGTGTCCCGTGGCACTCCTCTCTCTCACGTTTCCACCGTTGTCTTCCGGCAACAACAAGTCACTTGACACAATAACAAACAGAAAGGTAAAGAAAAAGGTTGTATTTTTCTGTAGGGTCCTTTCCATAATGTTGTCAGACACTTAGAATAACAATCTGAGCCTGTCAGTGGCAAAAAACGAGCAGACGTACATTGACGGTGAGGAGTTGCCCCGAGCGATTACATTACAGCCCGTTTAGCAGCTGGCGGCTGCAGCGTTCTCCCTCAATACTGGATCAATTTCAACAAGTGTTACCATTAGTAACTCACAACAATATAAGCTGGTGAGTATGTCACCACATATGACTGTGTTTGGACAGCTTTACTTCCTGGATAGGGTGCCTAGTATGTACGCAACTGCTTCTCTAGAGGGAAATACGTGCCAGTAACTCACCATCATATAAGGATCCTCCACCAGAGGGTAGAAGAAGTCTGTGGTCTGGACCAGTGAGAGCCCTCCATGCCTCAGAGGAATCACACAGCAGTCCATCCCTACACCTGGAAACACACAGCAGTGAGAAGGGTAAAAAGACATTGTCAATGTTTTGCAATGAAATACAACAGCCTTGCATTAATTATTCAAGATTCAAGATTCAAGATGTGTATTGTCACGCCGGTTATACAAGTACAATCGTGTGAAATGCTTTTTGCTGGGAAGCTCCATTAAAAATAATAAGTTATATTACAATTATAAAAGGAAATACTTTGTACAAGGCATATTAAGAACATATACATATCAGGAAGTATGAATGTACATATATAAGAAATACTTTGTACAAGGCATATTAAGAACATATGCAGACATATTAAGAACATATACAGACATATTAAGAACATATACATTAAGAACATATACATTAAGAACATATACAGTATAAGATATATGATTGTGGTACTTTTTGTGTGAGAAGGTGTTATTATGAACTTATTATTATTTAGTGTTCAGTTATTGTTGAGAGCGAGAATACTACTTTAATATTAGTGTTTGTTTATATAACATTCTTACATTTGCTGCTAGAAAAAATATATTACTACAGTGGATTAGTGATAAGAAACCCTCTGTTCAAGGCTGGCGTAAAGTGATATTTGAGATGGTCCCTTTGGAATATCTTACAAATATTCTACATGCCAAAGTAGATCAGTTCTTCAATATTTGGCAGCCCTATCTGAATTATATTGGACCTGATCTCTCCTCCATTATCTCACAAGGAGTCTCCTGAACATGAACTCATATATCCTGTGACTTCCCTGCACTAAGGACTATTTCCTATGACCTTCTATATACATTTTTTGATCTGAGCTGTACCAGTGTTTATTTGTTTGTTGATGTTTTGTTTTTTATTATTATTGTGTTTGTGAAAATAAGAAAACCCAATAAACATATTATTAAAAAAAAAAAAAAAAAAAAAAAAAATAGTAGTGTTTGTACTTGTAAAACTAAAGGCAGTACTAACTACAGGACTGTTTGCAATGTGTGAACAGTACAGATGTTTGTGGTCACTCAGTGTTACTACATACAACAGCTTTCCTCATACTGTTGCTAAACCTCTAAAAGCAGTAAACTAAATAGCCTTACAGCACTCAAGGTTGCGAAACTCCTTTAACTAGGAGAAATGTTTGACCAAAAGCATGAACTTTGAACTCAATGCATCACAGTTATTTCTGCTGAATCATGCTTACACTATGGAAATCTGACAACTCAAGGAACTAGTGTCCTCTTAGCCAGCTAGGTTACTAACATTATATGTATTTACTATGTAGCTTAGTTATTAACTCACGACTGTGAGTAGGTTAGTTGTATATGTTAACATAACGATAGCTGAGGACTGTTAGAAACAACCCATAACTGTCCATCTGTCAGATGAGCTGTTACACATGAGTTAACAGCAGCTAGCATGGTTAGCAACAGTAGCTAAATAACCGTCGGTGACTACCGGTGGTTTCTCATATGAAAGCTAACTCAGCTCGGCTATTGTGTATCTTACCGAGTCGGGGGCCCGCCGGTAACTGTTGGCCGAACTCCGACGCTTGGTCTCCGGCCTTGCCTGCCGTCCCGTCGGCCCGGTCCGGGTCCGCCTCCAGTCCCGCCAGGAGTTTGAGCAGAGCCTCCTGCGGGACCTTGCAGCCTCATCCCTTCAGCTCCGAGAAGCCCGTAAGACGGAAGCCGCGCTCCAGGCCGTGCTCCTCCGGCTTGAACGGCTTGTATCCCGGAGGAAAACACCCCTCAGCCTCCGCAGAGGGAGGCGGGGTAGTTGAGCCTGACATGGCTGGCTAAAAGTCGCGTTTCACCGGCAGATAAAGACGCTAGGAGGAGGATGAATGGAGGAGCGTGTGTGTGTCCGACGAGCGTCTGCGTGAAACAAGAGATTCTTGTCAATGGAAATCAAACAAATTCGACTTCCTGTTTGGACTTTCGCAGTATAAATTCACAACGCGCATGTCTATGCGATATTCACGGATCCTAAACCACACACTTATACCAAATGTCTTTTTCATTGAAGCTGGAATACTACGATATTAGAAAATGGTAATTTAAACCCATAGCGAAGGCACAGTTGTCAGAGATATATAGCAAACGTCTTATTTTGAAGGCGGAATGTACTATTTCCGGGTCTGTGTGTCGCTCTTCAACTTGATGCAGCACAGCACGGTTGTAAAGGCACAAAAAACCTGGATAGCGGATTAAACCGGGATTTTCCAGTTATCCTGGTTGAATTTAGCCGTGACTCGGTTTGATGAAAGCAGTGGCAGATACGTGGGATTTATTGTGTGCAGCTAGCATGCTCCAGACCAGGCTTATTTACAGGCTTTATTACAGTTAGTCCATGTTCTTATGTGTGTATTTGGCCTTATTTTTATTAGTCTGCATTAAAATAACCCATTACATATTGTCATTCTAGTTATTATTTTAACATTGTGACCATTAAATTTTTTTTTTTTAATTATTCATCTGATAGACATTGTTACTGTTATATTGTATTTATGAAAACTGCTGTTCATGTTGTTAGAGGTTTGATGAATATATTATTGTTGTTGAGATAATGATTAGATAATGGCTGATAAAGTTTCAAAGGCCCAGTTTACTGGACCAATAAATATAGTGTACTGTACATTCAGGAAACAGGACACCACAATGTTTTTAGACCTTTTATTTTGCTGGGATCACTTGTCTGCTGGGAGCACAGCTTGGGAGAGAGAAAAACATGTTACAGACATGCTTACAGTGTGCATTGAAACTATCAACTGTGTTAAAACCAATGAAGTAGTAGTTGAAAATGTTGATCTCTCTGAAAACATGACAGTCAGGTCAGATGATGTCTATGATGCCATTATATAATGCTAGATGATAATAAGGCTTGTGGTATGGATCATATCACTGCAGAACATCTAAAATATGCCAGTCCAAAGCTTTGTCGTCTGCTTGCAATGTGCTTTACTGGTCTCATAGTCCATGGTGTCCTTATACACTCACCGACCACTTTATTAGGCACACCTGTTCAATTGCTTGTTAACACAAATAGCTAATCAGCCGATCACATGGCAGCAACTCAATGCATTTAGGCATCTAGACGTGGTGAAGACGACTTGCTGAAGTTCAAACCGAGCATCAGAATGGGGAAGAAAGGGGATTTAAGTGACTTTGAACGTGGCATGGTTGTTGGTGCCAGACGGGCTGGTCTGAGTATTTAAAAAACTGCTGATCTACTGGGATTTTCACGCACAACCATCTCTAGGGTTTACAGAGAAAGGTCCGAAAAAGAGAAAATATCCAGTGAGCGGCAGTTGTGTGGACGAAAATGCCTTGTTGATGTCAGAGGTCAGAGGAGAATGGGCAGAGTGGTTCGAGACGATAGAAAGGCAACAGTAACTCAAATAACCACTCGTTACAACCAAGGTATGCAGAATAGCATCTCTGAACGCACAACACGTCGAACCTTGAAGCAGATGGGCTACAGCAGCAGAAGACCATCGGTACTAGCAAGGTGTACCTAATAAAGTGGCCGGTGATATATATATATTTAAATAAATAAATATATATATATCAATCACCTCTGCAATGATTTATTTAAAAGAGTCAACGTTATAATCACATATGGAGATAAAAAGAAGAAATTAGAAAGAGAAGTAAGTGATCATTTCAATGCACACTGTTAGTATATCTGTAACACAATGCCATTTTTTTATAGGCTATACAATGGTGGTAATACATATTCTAGTATTGTGGATTAGTGGGTGTAATTGATTTGCATGGTAAATTTCCTGAGTAACATATTAACTTCCACTGCTCACTTTTAATGGAAAGAGTAACTGCTGCTAATCTGTCCAAGTAATCCCCAGGCCACACCGGATGCATGAGCAGCGTGTGACGGCTGCGTGTCTCACGTGTCCACACCGAAAGCGTTTCTGTTGCTGCTGCCAGCCCTTTCTTTCTACATAGACTTTGCCTTTCATAATGGTCATTTCATTTCATTATAAATTGATTTACTTTAGACAGAAAAAAGGTTAAGAAGCATGTGTTCATGTGTAAATAATAATAACAATAATAATCCATAATTAAAAGCGTGTACTCTATTCATTTATGGAGCCTCACAAGTCACTGCATTTTCCAGTCCTGCAAATATTTCAGAATAAAAGCCTCGTGTTGAAGGTGTAATGAAGGAATTCTATCAAGTGTTCAGCCATGAAATGTTTTTCATGGCTGTGACATATTCTACAGATAGACATTGAAACTGTAGTAATGTTGCTGGTATGACGTCATGATACAGTCAAAAGATAATTTTCACTGTCTGTTGTTACTGTGATCTGCGCAGCACGCGGAACAATTAGTGAGACCTCGAATCTCTAGATGACTCGCAGCCGCGCGGCTGCTCAAACATGGGTGCCGAAATAAAAAGCAATGTGGCCCGGTCGCTAGGTCAAGCTTCGCCTTTTCAGTTATTGTGGATTCTGCTTTTTTTTTTAAATAGCCCCTCCTCTCAAACTCAGGTATATCATTGTTAATATTTATATTTTTTAAACTATAAAATATTTCCATCGGGATGAAGTTTTTAAGAAAATAAAAGTAAAACAGTTATGATTTCAACTGAATCATCGTAAACGGGTACACACACACACACACACACGACAAAACACATGCAATGATTAATGAATAACTGATTTATTTATTAAATCTTCGACAGTTTGAAACAATATTCTTTGCACCAAAATGATCTACAGACAATATTCACACAAACTGTGAAGGACCCTCAATGTGCTTACCTCCGGATAGATAAATAGCTAGGTGCCACAGGTAAAGATAAGACAGCAGAAAGGGCACAAACAGAGCTATGTTGGGTTAAGGGTCAGGTCTAGCATCAGAGATAAAGCAGTGGTGCAGTCAAAGGTGTACACAGGCACAGAACACAGAGAATGGCTACTTTTTTTCAATAAGAGTAAATCCATCTCTAATACATAATAATACATGTTTTGAGGTAATGTAGACAGCAACATTTATGACCAAAACATATTTGAATATTCTATAATATTTAAAGCTCACTAGGTTATTCACATTGTCATGTGTTTTCTCCTTTGAGGGGAAAAGTACCCCTCTGAATTGCCACTTTTTCCACCTTATGTCCAATGATTATTAACGTGTATATCATGGATGATGCAGTCAAACACACTTATTCCACAGTATGTAGTTACCTCCTCAGTTGATGAGGGACAAGATATCAGGGATCATAAACATACTGATGGACAGTGCATCAGTGTGCCATCTAAATGGCAAAGCATGGGGAGGGGAAAGAGAGGAAAATAAAAGAACAGGTGCCAGGAGAAAAAAAGAAAGAAGAGAAAAGGATGAGCTGCGGAATGGAAAAGCTACAGTAGAATTTGAATCCATGGAGCACTTTGTGGGAACATAACATGCTGATTATCTTGCTGTCATTCATTATCTTTCACTTGTTCATACTGTCATCTGATTGCCACTTGTCTTGATTCCAACATATTCGATTTTTTAAAATGGTAAGATCCACAGTATGTATCCAGGTTTGTGTATGTGTGTTTACATGGCAGAGAAAGTAAGGTGCAACTACCAAACATGTTTTTCCAGGATGTGCCCAGAGAGTAGACATGTCAAAAACGTAAATATACTGTAATTATATATGTGTGTGTGTGTGTGTGTGTGTGTGTTGGCGTCATGGTGTGCTGAACTATGCTCATGTTACTGTATACAGTCCATGACATGTATCTGCAGCGTGTCCATATCTGGAGCCTGGTACTGGCACTTAGGACAACATAAATCTGGCAGCTCCTCAGCTCCGGCTGCCCCTTGATCTCCGACTAGTACCAACCCCTGATTTCGGAACGAGGGGGCAGGGGGCACCGTGTTGAAAGCTGCACCGAGGAAAGAAAGCATGTTAAAAGAACTTCTTACCAGCAAAAAAAACATCATTTATAAATACATTTCCCTTTTTTTGTTTTAAGGGGACCAGAAAGAAACAGTGCGTAGTTTAGAGTATATGCATGGGTTTCATTGGTAAAGCTGCACACCAGCCAGTAGTCAATACTCTAAGTACATTTAAAGAATTAAACTAACCAAAAGGATATAAAAGACTCTTTCGTTGCTTGGGGGCAGCAGAAAAAGCTATAAACACAACATATGATAAACTTGTTGTTGCATATTGACACATTTGCATACAGTACATATTTCTAGCTCTGTTTCTGGTCTCCTGAGAAAAATATCTGGCTCTTTAGCTGCTATTAAATGCTCCACTTTCTTCAGTTCCCCTTCAGAAAGGGCTGTCTGACCTCAAGGTAAACCGGTGAAAATATTCTAAATACAGCGTACTCTTCAACTGATATTGATTTCTTTAGGTGTCTTAAATCCGTTTTGCTGCCGGCCCCCGTCCTCAGCAGTACATTGCTTTGCTTTCATGCTGGTTCTCCTGTCTGTTTCTCTCCAAACTCCATCTACTGTAGGTAATACACTCACAATGGATAATGTAACAATAATATGGTCAAGTTGGTCATGATGATAATATGGACAGCCCAACTTCCAAAAATTTCTGAACTGTCCCTTTAAGTAGAGTTTGAGCGCATAGAGAGGCCTACGGGATAGTGGAGTAGGTATCATGTGACTCAAGTGAGAGCAGGAGTGGCAACTCCTGATCCTTGTTTTTGCAGTAGAGCTTTTGATAAAGTTATTATTAACTATATAATTTAAAAGGGACTGTATGTAACTTTTACACCAAAAACTGAGACCTTCCGCGACTTTCAGTGTTTCCTCTATCAGCCTGTACACTGCTTTTTATGTGAAGGACTCAGGTCAGTGTCCCAGCTGATGTGACATCATGTGCGCTCGCATGTGCCTACTCTCTCTAGCGCAGCCACAGGGATAGCTAACGATAGCTTACGGTTGGTTAGAAATGGAGTCCGCTAACGCAGACAAACAACCAGCCTCCACCACAACTCAGACTCCAACATCTAGTTATATCTAGTGAAGCCCGTCTTGCAAAACAGAAATGTGACCAACGTCCAACGACCAACATTGGCCGGTCTTTCGATTCATGGAGGGAGCTTCGTTCGGTTTTAGGTATCAAAACTGGACAGATAAGCTAACTTTACTGCAAATCATGTGAAATATATAGTGATATTGTGGTGTTAGCGGTCAATCACGTTCAGTCTCATGTGCGTCTACGTAGCACGAGCAACAGGACGCAGACTGTCGTTGACTTTACGGCCACAAGTGTCACTGTTAACAAGCAATTTCTGATTCTTACGTTGAGTCCCTTTAATATTAGAATGTGTTGAAAACATTTGTTTTACAGGATTTTTCTGACATACTTTAATTCATGCATGAAACCCATCTACGTGCATGTTATTTTCTATGTTTTGGTCGTAATGTACCTTGTGGAGGGGGAATGTGTGGGGCCCGTGATGGAAAGTCTTCCAGGTGTCTCAGCTTCATTTGCTCCATACGTGCACTGAAACAGAGGTGGACAAAGACAACTCACATGTTTAATCACACTTTAAAAGTCTATATTTCTTATCATGCAGAGGAAAATTGTAGACACAGCTCTGACTTCAGATATGAAGTGTCAGTCTGGACGATGTGTCTTTGACGACAGCTGCAGTAAAGCTAAGTCACCTCCAGATGCTGACGCAGCATCTGATTAGAAAGCAGGGGGGGAGGAATTCAGCACACAAGGACTATGTAACCCTGGATCAGAAATGACATGAACAGAGATTTGATCTTCCCTCAAAACAGCCAATTGGAGCTCACAGCAAAGATAGGCCGCGGCTATCAACTGGGTGACTGGTGCATAAACGTCCACATGCTCACACAAATAATTATCATAATGGAAATGGGCCTGGATTGTGCTCCCCCCCACCCCCGTTTCAGAGATAACTTCTTTTTTTTTTACCGTGATGCGGCTTCCTGTTTAAGTCTGTCAATCTCAGTCAGGGCCTGAGTCAGCTGATCCTGCAGCTCCTCTTTCTTCTGGTTCAGCTTCTCTCTCGCTTCTCGTTCTGCTAGGAAATCTGCCTTGTAGATCTCAGCCTGGAGCAAACACAAAGACAGTGAGGGAGGGAGGGAGATACAGCCATGTTGTTTAATTTCAATGTACCTGTATTGTAAAAGCATGTTAAAATGTGGGTGTGGCTGATACAGGCTGATTTGTGCATAGCTGACAAGTGACTCATACGGGCTAAATTAACTGCCACGATGTTCATAACGTATTTTTCATTCAAGTGTTTACAAAGCATACTGGTTATGTCCCTTTTATACTGTATGAACAAATCTTTCACACTGACAAGCAGAACCTGTTACATCTCCGCCTGCTTTGAGGGTGCGTTCCTGGAACTAAATTTAGGCTCTGCTCAGGTGACTACATTTAGGCTCCTACTGCAGCACCACAACATTCCAGTGTTGTCTGCCAATCGGCGCATAAAAATGAGGACCTTTTTCCCAGTGTCACATTCTTAATGACGTATAACCAGAACATTTAGATTTGTACAATGGGAAAACAAGGCAGAACCTAGAACCAGAGCCTTACAGGTTCTTAAATGTTCAGGTTAGTTCCCGGGTTATGGGTTGTGGAAAAGTACGGTGGCCCTGAGAGCACACCGCACTGCAAAATTAAGAAAACATCTTCACAAATTTGACAACACATGCAAACAACCACATACAGAAACGCGCTGCAAGTAGTACACACGACAACGGAAAATGTTTCCAGGGGACATTAAACAGTGATACACACGGCTGAAATTACCTAGCAGAGTTAGATCTTGATAATAATGAACAAACCACACCAATTTGAATTAACAAAGTGATTTGTGTGCAGCCGTGTGACTGTACCTGTGCAGTGAGGACGGGAACAGTCTCCAGGGAGCCCTTCTGTTGCTCCACCTCCTCCTTCAGTTTATCAATCAGATCCTGCTTCAGGGCCAGCGCTCTCTCTGCCTCCTCTAGTCGGCTGCATAGATCTCCTCCCTGGAAGACGAGCACACAACACACACACACACACACAGATGAATGTTGAGATATGAATCCTATAAGCTAAATAGCAAAACAAATGAGGGTAAATAGATGTTCAAATGTGTTTTTACCTCGTTCTTCAGCTTAGAGTCATAGTCTCTAAAAAGACACGTGTAGGCATGCTGCAATTGTGTCAGTTTTTTCCTGAGAGGAAAAAAAAGGAAACAACATTTTTCCATACAGTATCCAAACTCAGATGTAGTGCTGGTAACAGTATTGAGGAATTTTGAATGAAACCCAGTAGCATTAAAGCTGAAGTTGTCACTATATCCTGACAGTAGTGCATGAGACAGATAATCTGTGAAAAATAAGTTCCTCTGCCTCCTCCCAGCGCTCCTAAAGGCATTTGCAAGATTATCTGTCTCATGCACTACTGTCAGGATATAGTGACAGTTTTTTTATCATATTTGCTCAAAGTTCCCAACTGCAGCTTTAATTACCACAGTGAAGCAGTTAACATCACAATTCTAAAGAGAAAATTAAGCATTGCAACTGTATTGCATTGTTAGAAGATGAGATGATCTAATTTTAATTCCAATTCAAATGTGTTGTCTTTTGTGAACAAGTTAATACCTTGTTCGTACAATAAGTTCAATAAAATATTTTTGGGACTTCGGCGTACATGATGGCCCACCATGAAACGGAACTTTCTATTTATGTATTCACTGAATGTTTAATATAATGTGACAGGGTTATCACTCACTTCTCTGTTGTTTTTTTAATGCATGTGAAAGAAATCTTTCTTTCTCTGGAATAAATCTCTCTAAATATCATTATAGTGCAGAAATATCTGTGTGTGTGTGTGTGTGTGTGTGTGTGTGTGTGTGTGTGTAACCTACTTCTCCTCTGTGACGACATGTCTCTCTGTCTTCAGGGCCTGCTCCAGGCTCTGGGTCTGCAGCAGCAGCTTGTCCATGGCCACATGATGCTGCTTCCTCTGCTGCTCCAGCTCCCGCTCTGCCACCTGTAGGGCCTTCATCTTACTGCACAGCCTACACACAAGTAGAAAGAGCACACATGCACAATCACAGGTGAACACGGAGAAGTCTCTACATTTGCATTTATTCTGTTCTTTAACGTGACGTGACGGCTTACTTCTCTTCCAACATTTTGCGTTCATGCTCGCTTTTGTCCAGGCAGCTCTGTCTCTCGTTCAGTTCTCCTAACAGGGAAGTTGCTTGAGCTTTCAGAGCCTCGCAGTCCTTGGCCAGCTGTAGAAATACAAAAAGCTTTAAGGTATCGGGGTTACAGCTAGAGTGCCACCATCTAGTAGATGGAGGATTTGAACATTTTGGATTGTGGAGTTAAAAATCACAGCTGTTCATAGTTCACACCTGAGAACAGTCCTTGTCCTTCTGTTTGAGCAGAGCTTCAGTTCTGTCTCGCTGAGCTGTAGTCTTCTGCAGGTAATCAAGCTTCTCTTCCAAATCACGATACCTACGGACACAACAGATTCATAATTGAACTGGGTAAATTCCAATATATACTGTACACATATATGTATTATTACAATATGTATCACTACAAAAAAGTAGGGCTGAACGACTGATCGCTCTTAAATCGAAAATGCAATTTTAACCCTTGTGCCTCACTTTAAAAAAGCTGCTCTGATGTCTCTGATGAAATCTTTTAACCAACATCAGTCCTGATAATAACTTCCAAATATGTATTCATTTTCAGAATTTAAACCCTTTAGTCAGTTTCATTACATACTGCTGTTGTTGTTACATCCTACCGCACTTTATATTGCTTAACTTAGTATATGTTTACATACCGCACCTTATATATTCAGATACATTATTTATTGTAATTTATCAACTGCACTACTGATACATGTGCAATATGTGCTCTTATTACTGTGCAATAACTCACTGCCTTGATTGTACTGTATACTGCCTTGACCGTATTGTAATTGTATCGTCTATATTGTATCATAGGTCAACATTTCTAGTTACAGATATATATATATTTACTTATTTGATTAAGTAGATTAGGTTAAGCTTGTATTGAACAAAGGTTTTATCTTATCTTTTATACTGTATGTTATGTGTGATTGCACCATTAGGACTGCTTCAAATTTCGCTGTACTCTGTGTAGTGACAATAAAGGAATCTTGAATCTTATGAAAAAAAAAATCTCACAGAAAAATTTTATTATTTTCTGTATACTATTTTTTTTTTTTTTTTTTACAGTCTGTTTGGAATATGTCAATGATTAGCAACATTGATTTCGATGCATTGCATCATACACTGCAGTGCTCCATAATACAGCAGCGATACCCCTAGTGGAAACCAGGAGAACAGCATGTACTGGCCCCACAGGGCAAACATGAGAGAAGTACAAACTACTATTTTGAAGCCAGGGCTCTAGATTGAAAGCCTGATATAATCGAATGCATGATTTTAAATTTTAAATGGTTTCAATGGGGACATTTTGTGTGTTTGAGTGTCTGTATTTTGGCTACACACTTTGTTATAGACTTATTATAGGAGCTGAGGTTGAACTTCCAAAATTCAATGAAGAAAAACCTCACACCCTAGTCAAAATATATACCATATGCATAAACATAGCCAAAATGATCGAACAATTAAAAAGCCCAAAAATGTCCTTAGGGATGCACAAGGGTTAATACAATGTAGAACACAAATACAGGCATTTCACTAAATTTATAGAAAATAATTGTAATCTAAATCGGAATTGTAATATCGGTTAGTAAAGTTGTAAATAGATACTTCACTCAAATCATTCCACTCTACAATACATTTCAAATAATATTCTGTCCGATTGGGTTTGTTGTTAAAAGTTAAGCTAATAAATGGCAACTTTAACCCTTTAATGTAAAGACAAAAAATTGAAGACAATTAAATTGTTCGATCACTGAAAGAATAATAAATTGTTGCAGTGGTATATATAATACAACAACATATGACCAAAAAAGAAAATCTAAATCATGCCTTATTTGCAAGTAAACAACAGATTAAAAAAAAACAACAACATACGTGAAACAAACTGAGCACAAAAATAAGAGACAGACAGGTGGCACAAGTAACAGACACACAGCAGTGAAGAGACAGACCTGCAGAAAGAAGGCATGCATGCACACAGTGAGAAAGAGAAAGCCACACAGAGCTGTGGGCTCACCTGCCCTGTGTGGCCTGAAGCTGCTCTGTGAGTTTAGCCAGGCTAGAGCTGGAAAAGGGAACACAAAGAGAGGAAGGAGCAGGAAGACATCTCTAAAGTGAGCCTTTTTTAATAAGAGGAAGAAACGCAGAAATAAAAAAAGGCATGCCAGTGTCTTAATGCCATACAGGAGAATTATCTGCAGATAAACAGTATAGTTGCGATTAATTAAACAGCACTCAGTCCAGAAGCTGCTAATGACAACTAGTTAAACACAGAAAGTCAGTTTAGTGCCGTTAGTTTCAAACAATGCATTGAAGTATTTCGCACAAGGAGGAAAAATGTGTCCTACCTGTCAGAGGAGTGCTGTGCCTCAGAGCGATGTTGAACAACCTCCTCGGTAACACTGCTCGCCTGTGAAAACACATCCATATCAAACATGTCCATATCCATAACTTCTCTACTGTACATGGAGACATCATGACTTTATCTGACTTAATTGTGTTGTGCATTACCAGTGTATTTATCTTATATTATCGTTGGGTATTTTACTCTATTTTATTTTTTATATTATTTTTAATTGTCTGATTTTTATTGTCCTGAATTGTTTGAAGCCTGGTTCAACCATGTAAAGTACTTTGTAACTTTGTTTTGAAAAGTACCGTATAAATAAATAATAAGTATTATTATTATTATTGAACATACAAAGGGCCTCGTGCAAGAACCACTTGGACAAACACATTTTTTTTTAAGTTGCACTTGCATGTGTGATTTAAGAGACCTTGTCATATACAGATTTTTCAGCGTGTGCTATCCACCACAGTGGGAAAAGACTTAGCATATAGCCTTTTATATTTTATATTTCAATACCCTAATCTGAATGAATTAGGACTAAATAAATAAATATGTGTCCAAAATCAACTATAATGTTAAAGTAAATAAATAAAGTTTGGCAGACATGGACATTTACCAGGCAGGCAAGGTCTAATGAAAATATGCTACTGGTTGCATTCTGGGAAATGTAGGATCCAGTGTTTTTGGTCAGTCAGGCTATCTTGGCTTCTGCTGCTTTTATTTGACTAACTCATGAATTTATACTAAATTACTAGAGCACCACTTCAAATCAAAACAGAAATCCAGCTTGGTTATCTAGAAAGTTGGCCGAGAAGTAGATCCCCATGCAGTGAACAACGCCAGCTAATCCAGGGCTACTTTCTGTGTTTAATTCGTTTGGACTAAGATAAAACTGTTAAAAATGGTTTATTTAAAACTTAGGTTTATCTGTAAAGATTCAGGAGGCTCATAATGCCTGCCCCGCTATATACTGCTTGAGTTGTGTTTCCTGAATTTTCTACAACAGAGGTGACAAGACCCAGGTTGAAAAATACCTGAATTTTCCTTTAAATGGGTTTTCTAAATCTGACTTAAAACACTCGTAAGAGTAAAGCTCACATAAAAAGTAAGCGAGATTTAGGATAACAATACCAAAATGTTCTTGCATGAGCCGCCTCAGCCTTAAAGGGATGGTTTGGATTTTTTTTTAAGTGGGGTTGTATGAGGTACTTATTCATAGTCAGGGTATTAGCTACAATAGATGGCGGTCGGCACGCTTCCAGTTTGGAGAAACAGAAAGGTGTACCAGCACGGGAGCTTTAAAACACCAACGTCACACAATAACACAAACAAACTAACTGATCGAGGCAACGGTAGACCAGCAACTCCCGTCTACTGCGAGGTAAAATTCCAGTTTTTGTCAAGGGAGTCTGGTGGCTTTGAAGAGAGCATAGTTAACAGCTTCAGTTCCCCGTTGGAAAGGGCTTTCTGACGGAGAGGTAAAGTGGTGAAAATATTCTAAATATAGTGTACACTTAAACTGATATTGATTTTTTTAGGGGTCTAAAATCCATTTTGCTGCAGTACATTGCTTTGCTCCCGTGCTGGTACTTCTCTCTGTTTCTTCAAACTGGGTGCGTGCCGACCGCCATCTTCAAATTCAAAAATCCCCCTTCATCAACCACAGGTTTGTCTGTTGCTATTGCTGTTATTTCCTTATGTCTATCCTGCTCATCTGTAGTACCACATTACTGCACTTGGGTAGAATTTGTACGTGCTTAGATCACGGTGTGTTACCTGTGCCAGTTTGGCTTGCAGCTGGTCAATGCAGCGCCGCATTCGCCCTCTCTCTTTCTCACCCTCGTCCCTCTCCCTCTCCATTTCTTCAGTCTTCCTCCTCATCTCTCTCATCCCTTCCTCCAGTTTTTCTTTGTGACTCTTCAGCAACTGGAGGAACTCATTTGCACCTTCTACAGGCTGCGGAGAGAGAGAGAGACATAAAAGTGAAACAACCGAAGCCTGAATGGATGCAGGGAGGTGGTGACGACAGGAGGACAGAGACAGACCACGTTCACCCCGGGGCTGGAGGACTGACACCAAACAAAAAGTAGGAATACACCCAGATGTGAGGGAACACAAAATGAGGCTTACAAATGGTGACAGAGGTTTGTTTTTTTTAAATAGGGATAAATTGGTGGACTAGAGCTGTGTGTTAATGCTGTGCTCCATTCAAAGTAAGATGCAGAAAAATTTCTTGTGTCCAACTACCATTCAATACAGTGTTCCCGCTCGGAAATATAAGGAAAAAACATGGATGACCTCAAAATTAATATTGTCTCATGTAAAACACAATTCCCATAAAGCTGGTGCTGGTTTATTATTATTATTATTTTTAAATGCTGCATGGTGATTAGTGCCAGGTTTTGTAGTTCCGACTTCACAGGCCATACCATGTTTTTTTTCCGAATAGGATTTCTAACCTCTGCCTGAATGCAATGAAGGATAAGGTGGGATGAAGCATTTCACTAGAGGTGGGGGTGGGGGTGGGGACAGCCACGGAGTAAGTGTCAGGGATCTGATTGGGGTAAAGCGGGATGCAGTGAGCAGGCTCACCTGGCCATTTTCCCTGCCCACTATCTCCCCCCATACCTCTGAAAGTGAGGTGGCGGGAGAGGGGAGGGCGCTACTCAAGGAGGTGCGCACACTCGCATCTCCCTAGACACATGGACACACAGGTTAGATGAAAAATAAACAGATACATCAAAGCTGAAATCAAAAACGGTCAACAGAGTCATACGTCTTACCAGGCTGCGAGGTGGCGTGGTCTGTGTGTGTCGATCCGTCTCTTCAACTCTCTTCTTCTCCCGCTGATCTAGCGTCTGAAACGAGTGATTCCAATACCCACAGGAAACGTTTAAAAAGCGGAGCATCTATTCTTCAGCAGACGCAATGTTTCAAGTTGTTTTGCACACGTTTCGCTTGTTATACACGTATACTGTGTAGACGTTTGTGATTGCTCTGTGGCTGAAAACTTGATGACAACCTTTTGTCACCAACTTTCTCTGTGATCACTCATTTTTAAATGTCCTGACAATGTGTGTATATGAGGAAGCAGATGTGTGAATCTTAACTGGCTAACCTGTGGTCCATCCAGTGGTCTGTTCCTCGCTGGGCGCCCCTGCAGGTCTTCAGTCTGGCTGGAGTTGCAGCAATTGTTAGAGGAGAGGTTAGAGGCTGGTCCGTTCACCATGCTCTGTAAGGAGTGGTTTTCCTGGGCCAGCCTCTCCACCAGCGCCTTGGCCTCCTGGAATCGACAGTTGAGAAATTCCCGTTCCTCTCTCGTCCTCTGCTGCCATCCCTCCATCTCCTCACAGCGCTGACGTAAAGCTAGGTTGCTCTGCCGCAAGGCCTCTGGAGGAGAGAAGGATGAGGGTAAAAGGAGAGGTAGGACATT
>CAKALU010059486.1:0-37919 GCA_916700995.1 Hozukius guyotensis
AATAATTTTCCCCATGCACAAATGTTCCGCAGAGATATGTATTCATAAAAACCCACAAAGTCGTTTTTTATAAATATCCGTGCAAATTTTTCGGACGAAAATCCATGCTTGGTGTGAAGTGGCTTTAACTTAGCATAAAGACTGGAAGCACGTGGGAATAGGCAGCTCTAAAATTCACTAATTAACTCGATAGATGATGTAAAGGCTGTAGTGCTGTTGGAGGCTTTTGTTACCTTTTGGGGGGAGCCAGGCTAGCTGTTTCCACCTGTTTCTAATCTTTATGCTAAGCTAAGCTAAACGACTGCTGGCACCAGCTACGCATAGACATCGAGAGTGGTATCAATCTTCTCGTCTAACTCTTGGCAAGAAAGCCGATAAGAGTATTTCTCGAAATGTCATCCAACATTTTCTCATTTGTTCTGCCTGTGAAATTTAATGGTGGCATATTTTACAGATATACACAGTATATAGCATATGGGATATACCCTATATTTTCCCACGCCAAGGGGACGCATACTTAGCCACGAGCAACATCACTGAGAACTTGATTACAAAATGCCATACAGAAATGATGCTGTTATGTAAAATATGCGTGGGGGTGCACACAACATCTTGTGCATCCGTCCACCAACAAAAAAAAAAAAAACAGTCCTGTTGGCAGTCATATTGACGGAATGATTTATTACCTTTCTCACATCCACCTGTTGTTTTTCATAGGGCCTAATTAGAAGCCTACTGTGTGTGTCATCATATAACGTCACTCACAGAAACGAAGGGGCAGTCGTGTAAAATTTGATTCGCCCAAAATAAACAAGGTAAGAAATAGTTCCCGTCATCGGTCGTGTGAGGTGGCAGCACCACACAGCTTCAGCTATTTTGGCATCTGATGAGAATCAAACAATACTTTGTGATGTTTTTTTGGGGAGAGTGATGTTAAAGTCTCATCTCACTGTTTAACAATTTAACATATTTCCCTTTTTATGCCCTTTTCTCCCGCCGTCCTCCCTCTTTCTCCCACTCAGCAACCCCTCTTTATCGCTTCAACACATCGCTCTTCCTCTCCCTCTCTCCTTCCCTCCATCTCTACACCCTGCAGATTGTCACTGTTATTTACCAAATATAGTCTGACAAAGAAGAAGTGGGATTTTTTACTGATTGAAGATCAAAGTAGCAAAGTCTCCTCCTCGAAGCCCGCCCCTTCTATTAGCCGCCCTTAAGAACAGAGGAAAACATCAATTTCTCGCACATCAATGGCGGCTTCATAATCAATTGAAAAAGACACTTGTATGGGGATGCAAATCTTATCTTTGTCTTATTAGAGCTTTTAGAAGATGCATGTCGGGATTTAATGTTACAAAATAAAAGGGGGTCGCTTTTTTTAATCTAAAGATGCAGAGGCGTTAGTAATGGTCGAAATCAAAGCCCAGAGACTGTGGTAATTACTGGAGGAGTTTGCCTATCCTTATTAATATTGATCAAATATTACTGTGATCTGATCTCTGGGCTTATGATGAATTTGGAAGGTGGTTAACGAGCACAAAGAAAGAACATGGCACTCGTTTTCCACCCGTGCAACAACCACGGGCAAATGTCCGTTTTCTTCTTGTTCAGGTTTTGACCATAAAAGAGAAAAAAGCAGGAAAAACACAGTTGTGATGGCGGTGAAATTGTTAAAATACTTAAAGATTATAGCCTTTCTCTTATGCCCGTTTTTCTCTGTTTTGCCTTGAGTGATGCACACTCACGCCTGTTTGAGTGCTGGAAAAAGACAGTTGTGTCAAAGGGAATTCAAGGTTGCTTTTTCATTGACCTGATGATGATGTGCAGTGCTTTAAAATGGCCCTAAATAAGCTGATGTCCTCTAGGCAAGAGGGATGCACAAAACACGCCGCTTCAACAATGCCGCGGATGATCACAGAATGTTAAAAGATCCTCATTTTGAAGTGTAAATAAGGCAGGCTCAAAAGTGTTGCCGGTAAGGGCACAATCTCTGCACAATATATCCTCCTTCTTCTTAGAAAGCTTGTTTGTGTTAAGCGATACTTAAGTGCTGACCAAAGAGATCGCTTCATGCCCTGGAATATACATCGTGCATCACAAGGGGATCTCGAAAAGCTGGAAAATTCATTAGTGTTTTATTTCATTGAAATTCACATATCAAAATCCTCCAGCTATGAGCGCATAAACAAAAGAGTGAGGGAGCTTTTGGAGTCACCCGTGTGGAAAGCATTGATTGCTGCTCACTTGAAGCCTTCAGGAGTCTATTGGACACAAAACTTGAGGCCAATTGATTTTTCTGCATTAATTTCTCAATTAGGATCCTTGAAGAAGACCACGAGGGCTGCAGCCCAAAAAAAACTCTATCTGAAGCATGAAGCTTTGGGGCCTTAAGGTGCGTATGTGTGTCTACAGTACGCTGTATCTGATCTGCCTAACACAGAACTATTCGTATGATAATAAACGATTTTGGGATCAATTTTCAGGAAAAAGGAATACCTGAGAGGTAATCAATATTTGAGCCAACTGTGCCCCTAAACTTCACATCCCTCCATCAGAGTCAAACATTAAAACAAAAGAGTTTTCAGAGCAGCTTTGAGCGTACAGTGTGTGTCATATTGACAACAAAAAGAAAGGAATTACACCGCTAAATGTGTAGTTTAATGTATTTCATTGTCTTCTTTTCTGTTGAATTATTTTTGCCATCTCTGTTTACTTGACAATAGGTTAGGGATTCTTTTTAATCCAGTAGTTGCAGGGTCAGTGCTAACTTTTGACAGCTAACATTTCATAGTGATGTTGAATGTGGGTGTTCTTAATGGATTTATGACGCTTTCAATTGATTTTTTAATTTTGAGGTTTTACACAAAGTTGTGCATTTAAATCTTTGAACCACGAGTTTCCTGCTTTAACCTCCACTATCACAACTGTATGTAGAGAGCTTCAAGTACAGACGGTGGTGGAAGTTGGTATTGGTACTTGGTATTGTAAGTATTAAAGTGTCAGTAGGCAGTATATTTTTGGCATCATTGGCACTGGAGGGTATCAGAAGTGTTTTTTACTCTACAGATACGCCAGATTGATGCATTTAACTTTAAAATGTTCAAAACTAGAGGGTCCGAGGTCACCCACCACAGTCTCTCAAAATCCTGTGGGAAACACTACATTACCCTTCGTCATCCAAAGCTAGACCCCCTCACTTCAAAACTCATTCCGGCGCCGCTGAATGAAAATTTCAACAAATATAACAAAAAGATTTCTAAAATACATTACCTACCCTAGCTTTAAGTTAGATTTAGATTTGTATCTGAATACTCGCTTTTCCACCAGTGTCTGGCTTGGATCATACACTAATGCTGCGTCGGGTTTAAAACCTTTTGTCCTTAGACCGACCCGGATGTCCCCAGCAACGTATAAGTTTGAGGTATACACAGTCATACATGTACTCCTATTACTGTGCAAAAGCATACATAATATAAGCATCTAAAGTCTTATAGAGGGATGAGCTATGAAAGGGTTTATAATGCATATGTTGTGGAATACAGAAATGCTATAATTGTTTACAGAATATTACTACAAGCTGATGCTGAATATGTACTGATGTTGCATTTTCACAGGTGTTGATGGCACAAAGAAGCCCAGTATACTATACGTACATACAGACGTTTGGTACGTACAGGTTGTTAATCTACACTCCCCACCCTACTGTTATTCTTTGCTATAAACTACCTAATAAAGGCTGAACAACCTCAATATTTTTAACAAATAAAAACATTAGTTTATATACATGTGGCCACAGTTCACGGTCTGATGAATAGATTTCCGTTTAGATCTACATGCTGTTTTCCTGTTCTCTTTGTCAGGAGATAGTGGCAGAGGAATATGTGACTACAGAAATACGAGCCTTCGCATCAACTATAACCTGCTCGCAACTTAACCTTGGATGGTGTTTAGATTTCTTTTGACTCGCGTTGAACAAAGAACGCAGACTGATGTCTCATTAACGGGCTCATCTTCCATTCTGTTAATGAAAACATAGCCAAATGAGCACGATGCACGGACGGCGCTCTGATTTGCACCGAGAGGCAACTCATTTGCCTCAAGGTCACGTCTCCGTTGTGTCGCTCGTTAATAAGTGTGCATGTAGAGCGTTAAAGATGCAATTGTTTCTCTGTTCTGAAGCTTTTCCGATGATTTATAGAACTGAAAGAAAAAGCAGCCGCTACTTTATAACTCAGCAAATGAGCAGCAGCGAGAAGTTCAAATGAGAAAAAAGGGTTATTTTATGTTTGCTGCAATTTCTTAAATTCCTCTTTGTGGTTTGATTTTCTATAAAAATGATTAGATAATGTGTGGAGATCCTTCATTAAATTAATGTGTCTTGAATAGCCCTGAACCCAGTTAATGTGCACTGGAATTCAAGGAGTAAGAGCAGCACAATAGATTGTCTTTTATATCAATATGATATGATTTCATTTATTGTACAAAGTTGGATAAACAGTGATGAATATAATAAGGCCTCAGTTAAGCTTGAGATGCACAATTTAGACACAAAATAGCCAACAAATGTGCACAAAACGTTGCTCCAAACTCACACGAAGCCTCACAAAGACGACCTGCCTCCGTCGTGCACATAATGACCCTTCATTCAGGCTATGAAAGGTCAACTTACCCTCACTGTGATTTTAATTATGGCCCCATTGTCGTGAAGAAGGAACGTGAAGAAGACACTGTTCCTTCTTTTACTTCTCTCACAAAAAAAGGCCTCCTGCTTCCTGTTTGAGAAAGATGCTCCCAGTCTCTTAACCAACAATCAGAAAGGGCTTCTCCCCATTAAAAGATGTGGAGGGTCCCGCATACAAGACCATCGGAGAAAGGGAGAGTTTCCTATTTGCTCCTCAGACACAAAGCAGAGGTCAACAGGAAGCCACTTTGTCCCGTGCATCTGCTTTTTGGCTTTTTGTTGTTTTGGCAGCCGAGGGTTTAAAAAACACAGAGGTCAAGAGATTAAAGCTGAAATAGGTAAAAATGGTGCAAATATGATTAAAAAAATATATTTTTATAAAACGGTCACTATATCCTGACAGTAGTGCAAGAGACAGGTAATCTGAAAAAAATCATGTGCTTCTGTGTCCTCCGGTGCTCCTAATGGCATCTGCAAGATTTCACAGACCAAAGGAAAACAACCAATCAGAGCCGAGCTGGAGCCTGCCGTCTCTGAGCAGCTGTCAATCACTCACAAACTCCGATCAAACGGTCAAACTAGGCAGCGCTGATCAAATATGAATCAATATTCTGTTACTGTAATGCCTATTTCTCGCCTCAAATGTTTTCAGAATCATCTTGTATTGTACTGTTTAGCTGTAAAATGAGAAAGTTTGTGACCTGACAGCCATGTTGAGGAAAAACCTAGCACCGCCAACCAGCCGGAGCACAGCCAATAGGAACGCTCAATAGCAACGCTCTCTCTGAAATGACTTGTGATTGGCCAAAGTCTCCCGTCACGGGCTAGTTTTTTTAAAGCCTGAAAACAGAGCCATGAGGAGGTGCAGAAGTCACTCTCAGAGCACTTGAATTACAATATGCTGAAAGAATTATTATTGAATTTTTGCCCAATGATGCCAAAAATAAACCCCCACTTTAAATTTGTTGTCTGACTTTTTGCATTAGTGGCTCACCAGTTGACAAACGAAACATCCCAAAAAACTCATCAGGATCTCGCAATCAAGACTGGAAACACCGAGATAAGAGCTTATTATCCGTCTCTTCACACGGGGCCACATTCTTAAGAAGAACACCCGTCGGGGGTTTATCCATCTATGATTCCTTTTCTGGTTTCATTATGCAGTCTGTCAGTGATAAAATCAACACTGTGCTATAGCTGGAGTTTGCATTGCGGTGCATATGAGTCCACAGCGTCTTCTCTTCCAATCAAGACACAAATCAGTAAGAATCCCTTTGGCTACCTGCCTGTAAAGCCAGCGTGACTCAAACCATTAACCCACTGGTGTGTATACCATTGACCTTTAAGTAACATTTACCAGCCAGCAGCGGCGGCTTGGCTCTCCTCTCCCTGCGAGATGCTGCCGTGACGGACAGGTGAGCTGGCCGCCAGTTCATACCGTAGGTTACCTCGTCTCTCTTGGTGGATTCCATGTTTAGAGAGTTCACGGACCTGCCTCGGACACCTTGATTAATGACTATCGCGTCCATTTCTGAAAAACGCTTGGCTGTTTGTTTTGGAGGCGACGGGAGACAGCTCACGTACTGTAGCTGGCTTAATACGGTTCCCACGATGCTGTGTGTGGATGAGTTCTGGAGACGTGCAATACCTACAGTGATATGAAAAGCAGCGTGCTTACATTAATCATGAGTGTCCAGGCTGTTCACAAGAACACTCCTGATCCCACTCCTGGGATTTTTTTTCTAAGGGGGGGAAAAAATGAGTCTGTGCTGCATCCTGAGATTTTGATCCTAAACTTTTAACCTAATGAAATGCTTGTTGAGCTGTTTGTTATATTAGTTGAGACGTCTCTGGGGGTTGATATTGATTTTAGATGAGTGCAGAGTCACAGGCCAATGTGACTCACTCTTCATTACGCTATTATTCTCTTCCTCCGCCGTCTTCTTTGTGATTGTGGATCGTAAACAGACAGAAAAAAAATCATTTATGAAAAAGGAAAAAGAGGGCTTTTCAACACTAATGTAACGTTTTTGACTTTGGTCAACATAACACTCTGAGCGTTAGCTTTTTAAATTCAAGGACTTAAGAACATAATTCCTACATACGCTGTAAAGCTTTTATTTGTATTCATCAATTGTCCCATTGTGTCAAATGATGAGAGCGCTGAGGGGCAAGGAAGCAGAGAAGCTTCTTTTCTACAAGTACAATAAGACAGAAAAAATACACATATAGGCTATATGCAGTACGTATATAGTTTCCATAAAGCAACTCTTTCCTCGTTGTTTTGATTTATTGAATACAAATCCCAATACAAATACAATACAAATATTTCTCAAGAGATAAACACAGAAATATTCTGCTGAATTTAACAAGCAAACTATTCAAGAAAACACAATTTACGCACAAATGCAAGCACAAACTAGATATTTGTTTGCTTTTACTCTAATGAATAAAATACAGTATGAAACAGTCTTTTCATAATCAGGTAAATCTATTTCTCCTTCCTGTCCATTAGTATACATGTAATTATGGCTAACCACAGTATTATCCTGCTGATAGAATTTATATGAGCTGTGCCGACGATAAAATGCCAAAATACTTAACAGCATCCCTCCCAACAATAGAGGAAATTTGCACTCAACTAAAGTTAAATGTTAAGTTTCGCTTATTATCAAGCGAACAAACTTCATTACCGGAATAAATCAAACCACAGTTCCCATAAAACAAGCATATTTCTGCGAGAGGGGGGTGAAAAAAGAGAGAAAATGTCCAGCAGTAATATGTTAATCAGCATTGAGAGACCTTTTAGCTGGTGTGGTTGGCAACATGGATGCATGATGGGTAATTAACTGTTTGCAAACACAGAGGAGGATGTGCACTGCTGCCTCCCCTGCTTGAGATGAAACAGTGAGGGTGTTCACAGAGAAGTAGGTGATTTTCTCAAAGTAGTTTGGTGCTCTGTGTGAGAAATCTGTTTCTTTGAGTACTTATGTTGAATTTATTTGACCGGGCGTTTCTTTCTTCTTTTTTTCCAGGCGTTCATTTAGCCGTGTAAAAGTAGAGTAAAAGCTGTTAAATCAAAATTACAAAACATTCAGTGAAAGTTGTACTTTTCAAACATAATTCTATGACAAAGAACAAATCAACATCAAAACACTGATCTATAAAATATAATATATAAGCTTTCCCATGTCAACTGTGTATAAACTAGACTACGTACAGTATATGTTCATTTAATTTGACAGCTTCTTTTATTTATTTATTCCCTTTTAAGCCACAGGATCAACAAACATAAACATATGTGCAGTGGGATTCAGAGGACTTAAGAGACTCCTGGTATTACCCCTCTCCTATTCACTCTACTTATTCAAACTCTGGGTCGACTATTTAATTATTCAACATTAAAAGAAATCATGTCCCCAGAATCCTTTGAAATCCAAAAATGATTAAAGCTGAAATGTCTATTATCTGAAACGCTCTCTGGCTACCTGTAAGAGTGCAATCCTAAAATATATAATATATATATATATATATATATATATATATATATATAAATGCAACATACAAGCAATATTAATTGTTATATCTTGTATATACAGTATATGCATATTGGTATATGTATTTTAGGCAGGTGTTTTGGAGCATATTTGTCACCATTATTGTGTTTTGTTTATATAGAAGTAGCATGAAATAGGTAAAAGTAAACATATACTGTATATGAATATAAGATGGATATAATGTGTTGATATTTATTTTCGAAGCTCCCAGAAACATATAGAGTACAATAATTCAAATAGAAGGCAACACAATGAAATATGAAAATATGAAAGTAGCATGTATTAGTACTTGTATTTTGCATTTATTTAGGGCTGGACCAGAATATTCGACTATTCGTTCATTGTGTATGTATTCGATTTTTAATTTTGGGATTCATATTTTTTTGTTTTGTTTTGTTTTTTAACCCCTCTGGATTACAAACATTCATAAAACATGCCAAACCTTTTGGAAAATGTTTTTTATTCCATAACAAATAATACAAACAACTGTAGAATGACAGAATCCTTAAACTTTATTAGGATCATCATATACATACATCCTTAAAAATGAATGCCTTTAATTAAACCGAAAGACGAGAAAGAAGAGTCCTTCCCGAGTCATGTCATGGAGACATGACCGAAGCTTCGAATATTCGCCGTTGACTGCTACCAAAGCTCCCGAGCCCAAAATGCAGTATTCGGGACGGCCCTACATTTATTATTATAGCTTCAATTTGCCACAGAGACGGAATCATAATTAAATCTGCCACCGATTATTGCTGACTTCAAATCTAAAGGTGAACAATTCAAAGGTCAATTCAATTCGCTGAGGTCAGAATCAGTGTATGGATTCATCATCAAGGCCGATGACAACAGAGAAGCTCACAGACTTCCTCTGAGACATGGAGGTGTATGGATGAGACACTGGTGATGCCTCTGACTTTCCTCTGAGACATGGAGGTGTATGGATGAGATAATCCCCAGTTGTACCAAACCACAGCTGCACTAAAGCAGAGGTGAGCACGCCAAACCCACAACAAAACAAATAACACCGACACCGACAGAAACAGCCGTGCTCCGTGCTCCATCATTGAGAGCAGCAGTGGCAACGCAGCCTATCATCATCTTATTAAAGGGTCCTGTAGATTAGAATCACCGGGGCGGCATCAGAGGCAGGTGTCCCCACGGCAGGCACGATAACACGCTGCCAGCCCCCGGTAAACTCTCAGGTGCCTGCTGAGGCAATCCGGGGAGAGGCCAGCTTGGAGCTCCTCTGCTTTGGTCTGGCCTGTGTGGGCTCAGGTTTGGAGGGCCCCGAGCGGCGGGGTGCCTCTTCTTCCACCGGCTGACACACTGGATGAGAACCAGAGACGGCGATCCCTTTCCCCCCTTCCTCCTCTGCTCCCTGACGCTGCTGGCTGGGCTGCAGCCAGCTAACACAGACCTCATCCAGATAAAGCACATCAGTGATCACTGAGTGCTTTCATGGTGTTGCCTGGTCTAGGTGCGTTGGTAGGCACATTCACAACACTGTAGCACTGCAACTGTGCACATAATTCCTCCTCACTGCTGTTTGACAACACTGCAGAGAGCAGATGCAGAGGAATTACTGTCATAACATTTGTTTTTACAGCGTGATGACATGAAACAATATTTTTTTAATCAGCATTTCTACGTCTTGTTTTGATCTTATAGTGATTTTTCTTTCTTTTTTTTTGTTGCTCAGCAGCAGCCAGCCGTGTTGCAACACAGTGTAAGTGTCACCTGGATGTATGTATCAGCTCTATTTCTCGCTGTTACATTTGAAATTCATTGTTGATTCTGTGATTGCTCCATCAAATATCGGCTATAATAGAAACTGCATTTCCTGAGCTGATGAGATAAGGTTTAGTGAATCACCGGTGCTGAGCTCATCATCGACATACACACACACACAAACAACCACAGAACCGCACACACACACAGAAACGCACACACACACACACACATGCACAATCCCCTTGTTCAGCTGGAGCAGGCAGCAGGTTTTTTTCCCCCTCCTATTGCTTTTATATACATTATTATTATATGCAATAGCAGGGTTTTTTTAAATGTTATTTTATGTTCATCTCTAATTAACCTGTTTTTACTCAGAAGAAATTGTTTAATATTTTACATTTTTTTCTTTGTTGTTCCATTTTCTTTGATTTGTATTTATTTATTTTTTAATGAATAGGAACACATTAACACATTTTTTGTGTTGTTACATTTTTTATTTATTTTTTAATTAATAGGAACAAATTAAATAATTTTTTTGGTCCTATTTTTTCATTTGTATTTATTTATTTAAATTTGTTATTTATTTATTTTCAATAGGAACATATTAACTATTTTCTTTCCTTGTTGACACATTTGTATATGTTTATTCATTTATTTTTAATTCATAGGAACACATTAAATAATTTTTCTGTTGTCCTATTTTTTATTTTTATTTATTTATTTTAAATTTTTTATTTATTCATTTTTAATTAATGGGAACATATTGAATATTTTCTTTCTTTGTTGTTCCATTTTTAAATCTGTATTTATTTATTTTGAATTAATAGGAACACATTATATTAAAAAATGTCTTCATAGAATAACTGGTGTGCATGTCAAATGAACAAAAGCAGGACACAAAAACAAAATGTGGTTTTGTAGACATATAGGGATCATTTCATTATTTTATTTATTTTTTAAACAACTGCAATCACCTATACAGCATGCTTTATCTTCTATAGGTCTTTTTTTATTTATATATATGTCTGTAAGAATAAGAGTTATTTGTGTCCAGTGTTGCTGCTGAGGGAGAAAATAAAAACAGTCTGTGCTTGCCAGAGAGGAATCCAGGTTATAGTCCCAGAGGACATCACACCTGTCAAGAAAAAGGCAGCAACACCAACCCCTTCCTTAAAAAAAAAAAAAAAAAAATAGATCTGAGGAAACATTATCTAATGTAATGAATAAAAAATAGATCTGACAAAAGCAGATTAAAAATAGGAATTTGATAGGCCTCTTATTTTATAAGCAAAAAAAAAATGAGAATTTGGCCCCAGTGTGACAGGAATGGAGTCAAACTGCCTGAGGAAGTACCCCTCTTTTTTTATTTTCTCCCTCCTCCTCCACCACCACCACCAGGAGACCGCCCATATGTGCGTTTAATCCACATTTACAAGCATCTTCCTCCTATTTTACCATCACTGTCCTGCTCCCCAAAACTGCCTTTTTCTCTCCTCACATGCTTTTTCACTGCAGTCCTCCTCTCTCTCTCTCTCTCTCTCTCTCTCTCTCTCTCTCCCTCTCTCTCTCCCTCCCTCCTCTCTCTCTCCCTTTTTTTTCCTCCTATTTATGAAAACGTCACTTCAAGTCCCTCCCTGTTTGAATCTCATTAGTTTCTTGTGTGTTTCTCTCCCTGTCAATAATCCTGAATCCAGACTCTCTCTATTTCCATCCCTCTCTATCTGTCAATCAGCGCCGCCTTTGAACTGAAAACCACTCCGACCAACTTCAACTCACTCAATCCGAGCGGCTCGGCTCCTTCTCCGGCTTCCCTTTTTCCCTGCCAAGATTTTACCCCCTTCTTTCTTTTTTTAAGTTTTGTACCAAACCAAACACAGCCAGAGCTGTTGTGTTTTTTGTGGAAAACGCCAATACAAGACCCCCCCTCTCCAAAAAACTTTAAACTCGGACTTTCTTTTCTTTTCGCCGAGATCAGAGTGGGGTGTTTTTAAAAAACTTCGCGTTTTTTTTTTGCTCCACACATTTTTTGCACCGCGGAGAGAGAGGAAAAATGCCGCAGCTCAACGGCGGTGGAGGGGACGATCTGGGTGCAAACGATGAGATGATTTCCTTCAAAGACGAAGGGGAGCAGGAAGAGAAAATCTCGGAGAACTCCTCGGCAGAAAGGGATTTAGCCGATGTCAAATCTTCTCTTGTAAACGAGTCGGAAACGAATCAAAACAGCTCGTCGGATTCAGAGGTAAGTTTTTCTGCGGCATCAAAAAACGCGCTGCTCTGCTGAGTTGTTCTGAGCGGCCTCTACACATTTGTCACCCCTCTCATGTGTGTTAGACTTTAAAAAAGAAAGTTATCGTGTTAACTTTAACGCAATCCCTGTGTTTTCATTGCATTTCAAGGCGGAAAGACGGCCTCCGCCTAGATCTGAAACTTTCAGAGACAAAACAAGAGAAAGTTTAGAGGAGGGTGAGTTACATTGTTGCAATATTCTTCCGCTTGGCGTTCTATTTTTTGTGACATTGTATCAGACGGAGGTTAACTCCTCCTGCTTTAAATGTGACACTCTTATTATTATTATTATTATTATTATTAAAAACAACTTTTCTTCTTGTTTCCCACCACCCTCCCCTTCGCCATGTTAGCTGCGAAAAGGCAAGATGGAGGGCTGTTCAAGAGCCCACCGTACCCGGGCTATCCATTTATAATGATCCCAGATCTCACAAGCCCCTACCTTCCCAATGGATCACTTTCTCCAACAGCACGCACAGTAAGTTTCATTTATTTACCACTTGTATGTGCACACACACTCTCCTGTCTCTCTCACACACGGGTGAAGACAGCCGGACACGGTGTGTGTTGTTGTCACCCAGAAAAAGTGCATAAAAACTGTAGTTTTGCAACTCCTGAAGTGTACAGTACATGTTTGTCGTGCAGCTAGCATGCTAACAGTGCTAACTAAAGCTATGAAAATTGGATATTATTATGGTAGCTCATGTGCACTTGACATTTCCACTTCCCTCTCAAATTTAACTTTTTTTTAAAATTAAATGCATGATAAATAATAATTATCATTATAACAATTATTATTATTATTGTGCAAGGCTACAAGTGCATGTTTTTTTTTTTTTTTAACCCACTGAATAATGCACTTGGCTTGTGTTTGCACAGCCTCATCAAACATGCCCTTTTTTCTATCCACAAGCTGAGCACATGAGCATTCACTGCAAAGCAATGCAAAAAGCACACAAATAAAAAATCAATATGCAAATGAGTAAAAGTGATTTGCATGTGTCAAAAGCTATAAAGACATTATGTGAAAGGTGCATGCATTAATTTTTTTTTTTAATCTAAAACATTAAATTATTTCTTATTGATATTTATTTTATAATTTTTTTTAAAATTGTGATTTATTGAATGGGATAACACTATGCATGTGCTTCTAATGAGGAATCCCCCCCAAAAAAAAAAAAAAAAGCATGTGCTATGTAAACCCATATTTATAAATAAATTCATGTTATTTAGACACAATCAGCCGCGCTATAATTATGCACACTTACTCATTTGCTCAGCACCTTGCCAGTCCCACTGGGCAACGGCGATCCTTAAGCGGCATAATTTTCCTCAACCATGGGTGTTTTTTAGCCCCCCTATTTTAAACGGTTGCAATTACAAGTCTGCGCTTTAGGACCTGTCATCTCATTTTACAAGGTTAAGGCAAAGACCAGGCATTAGGAAATATGACCTCCTCCACCCCCTCACCACCACCACCAACACCACCACCTCAGCTTTGGCTAACTGATATTTTTTTTTGTTGCACACCTTGAAAATAAATGCACATCTGACACATAATGCCTCCTTTTGTGTTTGACACAATTTGAGTTCAACACGAATCGCCCAGGGTTGCACATGAAATCATTTTTTTTGCTGCTTACACACACTACTCCTGTGTGTGTGTTTTATAGTTTTAAAAAGATTTTATCATTCCCGGCATATGCACATATGAGAACATTTTGCCATTCTTTCCCCTCTTAGTCAGCCTTGTTAACGCTACTGCCGGCTGGTATGTGGAATTAGTCACTCATTATTCTCATCAGTGCTCTGACACAAACCAACAACAACACACACATGATTTGAACTGAGAGCATTTCCTTGTTTCGGTGGCAGAGGTTTTGTAGTTTTTCTTCTTTTGTGGCCGGTGCTCGTCCGTGGAGCGCTCGCTTCATTGTGCTTATGCAGCAGTTGGAAAAGCAATAAATTGTGCAGCATGGTTGGAGGATGCTGCGGCGAGACGGCGGTGACCTTTTGCCCTCTTAATTCCACCCCTGAAATACTATTCTCAGAAAAAGAAGCATCTTCTTTTTTATTATTTAAATTCTCTTGATTTGTTACCTGTTGTTTAGTTTCCTCTCTGTGTCACTTTCAAGATCATTACAAAATTATTGAGCAGATGCTTTATTGGCACATTTATCAAAGCTGAATCCACACCTGAACAGCGACTGTGGGTGATGAACATGGTTTTGGGCTGGCGGTGATCTTCCTACTGTACCGCCTCGGCCCCCACTGTCTGCGGCGCCCTGTGTGTCCAGCCATTAGAGCTTTGAAGTCAGCGGCCGCTGTAATATAAATGTATTAGACTTAAAGCTGGCATAAATAATTCACCTGGACATTGATTAGCTGTCTTGCTCCCTAACGTGTCATGTGAGGCGCTGCTGAATATGACTGCTAGTATTATTGGAATGAGACTTTCTCTGTCTTGTCATGAAAGGCTTTTGATTCTAGCTGCTTTTCCTCTTCTTCTTCTTTTGCTCCTCTTCGGTTTGGGCGATGCTGTGATATTATTTTTAGGATGTGGATTTCTGGGCCTTTAAATGTGTGTTATTGTATTTATTTGAAATTATTTAATTGAGATTTTTCAGGTATTTCTCAGAGGAAAAAAAATCGGATAAATTTAGATTTATTTTTCAGTCAGCTGGCAGTAATCCTGATCTATGTGGACATTTTACCTGTGATTTTTCTTTTTGCTTGACTTGAGTGGGAGAAAAATAAATTCCTGCATGTGTCGGTTACCATAATTTGTCTGACCTCTGGGAGCCATAATCAGTGAGAATTTGTTTTTCCTACCAGCTAAGTCCAAAAAGGCTCACAATTTAGTATCATTTAGCAATTTGACATGACGTTGTGCCCGGGCTTTAAAAGCTTGTCTCCTCCTCTCCGTCTCCCTCCTCCCCAAACCTCACACAAAGGCCTGCTGGATCACTGGGTGCAGGTTGAATCGGAGAAGTGGCCTGCCCAGTTCACCCCACGGTTTTCTATCTCCTTTCACTTTCCCCCCCTGTTCCCTTTTTGCTCTCTCTATCTCTCTTCCTCTACCTTTTGTTTCCTGCCGATGCTAACACACAGGGCTTGTGAAAAAAGGCGGCGGGTTAACTGCGGTGCTGTGGGCTAACATCACACCTCAACAGGTCTGGAGACGCAGAGGCTCAGGGAGGGAGAGAGCGGGATCTGGGCGGCCAGCTCTCCTGCATCGGGGGCTGCAGGGCCGTAAATCCACTGGCTTTATTTACTGCCTCTCGGACTTATGAATGTTAAGATATTTGACGCCACCCCTGGCCCCATAATTCTCAGAGCCTGGAGACTTTTGGCGGAGGTTTTGAGTTTCGACGTATAATTACGAGTAGTTTAAAAAAGAACAAGAAAGTGGGGGTGGTGGGGGGTGAAAACGCAACACCAAGCATCCACCGCTGTGTTTTAGAGTGAAAAAAGACGCTCCCAGAACCCGTGGCGATTCCACTACAAGGCTTTGTGTGGTTGAAACAATAGCTTTTCTCCCCTTTTTCCCTCTTTGTCTCATTTGTGTTGTCGTGCCAGGATGTTGCCGCAGATTCACCTTCTTGGGGAAAAATAATCTCCCTTTATCATTTTTTTTTTATTTTCGGAAGACATAATGGAGGATTTTCTGGTCAGATTATTGTAATGAACATGCAGACGTGAATGCAACACCACCTCCTTTGTGCTCACGTGCACACATTCACTGTGGCCTTATCTGTTATAATTGACACAGACAGACAGTATCTTTCCTAAAACGTGGCAGCAGCATAAGCATAACAATGGTATATCATATGGATTATGTGTGTTCGGCTGCTGTAAATGGATTTTTTTTGGCTGTGACAAGAGGAAAGATAGTTTAATGCGGATTTAAGGGATAGGGCCCACACCTTATCAAATTGGCTTTACATGTTAATAGGGCCTAATTGGTATCCGCGGGGGGTTTCGCGGCGCACCGCGGCCGCATTTTGTGCCTCTAGCCGCAAAATGCACTCTGAGTTTAGTTGGAAGGTTGCGCTCCTTTTGTCTTGCAAATCACTTTTGTTTACAAAGTATGGCGGAAGCAGCTCCCGCTCTCTCTCTCCCTCCCACTACTCCTTTTTGTGCTCCATCTCTTCCTCTCTCTCTCTCTCTCTCTCTCTCTGCTGGTTCTCTCATCCTATGCGAGGAGAGGGGAAAGAAAAGGTCCTTATTTTTCTTCGACTCAATAAACAGTCATAAAAAGCACAATCTGCTTTGGATTTGAGGAGTTAAGTTAGAGAAAGAGGAAGGAGGTGGGAGGGGGGGGGGCTGGGAGGCAAAGTTTGGCACCATTAAATTAAAATTGGGGCCTGCTAGACATTAGCGGTGCACAGCACATTCTCGGAGCTTAATTAGTCCGAACTGTAATTGTTCATGGTCTGCCAATAGGAGTAATGCTCGGGAAAAGTGGAGTTGCACTAAATCGGCCCAGGGTTTTTAAAACAATAAATCACTTGCATATTTGTGCCGTGATTCAGATGGAGGCTCGACCTCTCCCATCTCGACATGTGGTAAATTGTAAAGTCAATGAATCGCAGATGTAGGGGTGGAGGGGAGGTGGTGGTGGTGGGGGACTCAGAAAGAGAGGGAGTACAGTAAGGTTTTGTTAGTGCCTGGTGAATGAATGGAAAAGATTTGTGCAGTAAATATTTACCGAGGAGATGCATATATATATTTTTTCTCTCTCTCAGCGAGCGGGGCTTAATTGTCTAATGCTGATGATGTTGGCAGGCTGAGCCGCGCGAGAGCTTACGTCGATCTGTCACTCTGCTTGAAACACCACAGAGGCAAAAAAAAAAAAATGTGTGAGTGTGTTTCTAATCAGATTTTTAACTAGTGCAAAGGGAGTCGTGGTTCCCTGGTGGCTGGGCTTGGGTGTAGCTGACGTTCAGCTGCAGTCAAGTCTGGTTCGGGGCTGAACCTTTTTCTAATTAAATCATTGACTTCATTGTTTTTAATGCAATAACCAGCTAATCTGATGCCTAATTTTGACTTCAATGTAACAGATTATGCCTGGTACTCATTAAGTCATAGCACAGCCTGGGTATTTTTTTTTCTTTTTTTTGGTAAAACAAATTATTCCCAGAATGGATAAATCTATTACCACCTCCTGTATCCTTCCTTGTTTCTGTCAGTGAGCCACCACACTCTGCTTTTCTGTGCCTGAAAGAAAAAAAAGGCATTAGTTTAGCAGCTGTGCACTGGTGCCCCCCCCCCCCCTCCAGCCCCCAGTGTAACCCCCCTCCTCTCCCAGCCGCACACCCCCCTCGCTCCCTCTTTCTCCCATGCATTTCTATAGAGCTCAGCACAAAGATAGTACTGTACATCTGGAATGCAACTTTTGTCATCTGTTAAATATAGGCTTGCTGTGCTCCTGGCCCACAGGGTTTGGGGCTCCCTGAAACATGGAAATTAAATTATTGTGTGTGTGCGTGTGCATGTGGCCACTGGTTAAATTTGTACCCATATACAGAGCATGTTGCTTTATTTTTATTTACTGTTTTTTCCTTCGGTGGACGGCACATTTTGCAGTCCCTACTAGAATTGTTGGCAAGTTGACTTTTAATCTCAAAAGCAGTGCGGAGATGTGCACAGACAGAACCACATATTATTTAGTTTTTTTTGAGCATTTTCTCTTTCTGTTTCTCTTTTTAAAGGAAAAGTCTGCCTTTTGGAATACTTAAACATGAATAGGGCTGCAACGAACGATTAATTTCATTGTCTATTAATCTGTTGTTTATGTTTTGATTAGTTGTTTGGTCTATAAATTAGGGATGCACCGATCCAACTTTTCCAGTCCCGATAGCGATAGCACGGCCGATACCGAGTACCGATCCGATACCAGTGTTTCATTAATAAACTGTATGCCTCACTGTGTGGAAGTGACTGGGATTATTCTGTTATGTGTAAGGCAACATCAGGCTTGACTTAAACATTCCTAACTTTATAAAACAAAATGTAACAAATAAATACATAGCTACACATTTACTGAATTGATATTTATTATTATTATAATAAATCGTACACCAACAACTTGGCAAAAAATCTTAAATTATCAGGAATTACAATTCAAGTGGAAACCTTGTTAATGCAGCAACAAATTGGTCAAAACTTAAACACTTAAACAGTTAAAGCAAATCAAATTCCAGTCTATAATGTAGGTAGTATCCAAACATATAATTGAATTGAATAGATTGGCTCCATTGTCACGATACCCGATCCAGCTATATGAGTCAGTATCGCCGATGTCCAATCTACCATCCGTGTCGGTGCATCCCGACTATAAATTGTCAAAAAATGGTGAAAAATGTCGGATCAAGATGACGTCCTCAAATGTCTTGTTTCGTCCACAACTCAAAGATATTCAGTTTACTGTCACAGAGGAGGAAAGAAACCAGAAAATATTCACATTTAAGATGCTGGATTCAGAGAATTTCCACTTTTGTCTTAAAAAAATACTCAAACCGATTAACCGAATATCAAAATAGTTGCCGAATAATTATTGCGATTAATCGTTGCAGCTCTAAACATGAATATACACCAGACTTCCTGTCAGTACCTTCAAATTACATTGCCCTTATTGAATTTAAAATTCAAACTCAGTATATAGCCGATCCATTCATCCCTGTTAAGTGGCCTCCGGTACAAGTACACGTGTTGACAGTGTTGTTTATGGAGCTTCCTCTCGTTTCCAGCCAATAGAGTGAACTTCCATGGAGCTGTTTCAAATAAAGGCTTATTGAAAATGGCGATAAGATAGATTATAGATGATGAGATTTTATTGGCATTGGTGTTACTGCGCTGCATCCAGCTGAAAAAGATAAGCTTAAAATGACTATTGATCGCTTCTTTTAGATATGAAGGTTATGGTTGGGATTAGCTAGTTTCAAGAGATGATTACCTGCTGTAGAATTGGTATTTTTCACAAAGTGTCATAATTACAAAACCGTTGGAAATGTCATTTTCTAGAGAGGCAGTTTGAGTGTTTTTTGTCCTTTAGAGCCTGTAAATGTGCATTTAACCAAGAAATCCTCAGAATGTTATATGAAGAAATATTTGAGCTCGGGTATCACTCCAGAACTACTTCTGGTATGTGCATTTCTTTTTTTTTTTTTCTACTTCGTCTTTTCCTCGCCTTGAATGTGCATATTTCTGTAAGTTCATTCATAATGGGACCAGAGTGCTCCAGTAGCCAAATGAGTTCACCAGTAGCGGAGTGGGAGGGAAAGCACGGGGCATGGGGAGGAGGAAGAGGGGGGACAGAGAAAAGCGGGAAATGTGTGTTTGGTGGAAGGGGGCGGCGGCGGCGGCGGGGGGGCTGGGGGTCGGACGCACAAAAGCCGTCTGAATAGAGCGCATAATTGCTGTTAATGCCAGGGCAATGAGAGCAGCGACAGTTCCTGGTTAGATGTCCAAACAATAGTGCCCCTAGGCTTCACATTTATCTTCCTGTTGAAGAAAAAAAACAGCGGAGAGGAACACGGATTGGAGCAGTTTCAGTTTGCAGCCACGCTTGACAGGCAGGCATGTGTTCATGTGTGTGGTTTCTGCCTCTGAATCCCCCCCCCCCCACCCTCTCCTCCACGTTGCTTCCCACACTCGTCGTCATCAAAAAATTTGCCTTAAAAGCTCTGGGTGAGAGGGCCGCTGTGACGCTGGAGGAATTCTGGCAGTGCCGGGCCTTTCTGTTTGGATTGTGGAGTGTGTTTGGGAAGGGTCAAAGTGCACTGGCGCTGACATGCTTTTCGTTGAGAAAGGAGCTTCCCCTCTCACCCCTTTTTTTTTTTACAATGACTGATAGGGAGTGCTTGAGTCTCCACTGGAGTTTTTTTTTTTCTCCAGCTTGTGTGTGTGTGTGTGTGTGTGCACGCAGGGAGGAGGTGCCACACTGCCATCACAGCTCTTAATGATCATGTCGGGCTAGATAATGACTAGCCGTGCCAGTGTGCAGTGAACACCTGTGGTACACCAGCCTTTTATGGATGTGGTAGAATGCTCTGGAACGCACCACAGAAGAAGAATCTCATTCATGCTAACATCTTTTTTTTTTTTTAAATACTTTTTTTCCCCCCTTTTTCTTGCACATGAATAATCAGACAGTAGAGGTAGAAAATACTGGAATAATTCTGTTTTCAACATAAAATGCAAACAAGTATGTTACCTCAGTTTATTTATCTTGTGGTAGTTAGAGCTCCTATATTCTGCAATATTTAAATTCAAATTACGTATTAAACATAAATAATATCAAACTCTGTGTGTAGCTACATGCGGAATAATACGCAGATGTTGTTTTCCATCAGTCTTGTTTTTGTATCTCCAGTCTTAATGCAGTCAAGGGAATTTCTGCATGCAGATAATCTCTTCAAAATGGCTCAGATGGGAAGGAGGCACTCTCTGTGTGTGCGCTAAACACATAATGGAGGAGTTTAAGGTGATAAAATTCCAGTCCGTGTATTTTTGATCTACTAATTAAACTTTTAATTGTAGCAGGATAAGCTCCGAGGAGCGCGTGTGTGCGATTATGTGCGCGTGTGTTCGGGAAGCGTCCGCTAATGAGGTGATCGTCTGCTTGTTTGTCGTAAAAAAAAAAAGGTGGTGGATTCATAACCGCTCGCGAAAGGTGAGGGAGGTTTTAAAGAGTGCAAGCAGAAATAAATTAATCTGCTAATCTTGCGGATTATGGTAGGATTTGGAAGGGGAAAAAAATGTTGGCGAGATTACTTTAAAATGCACAAGGCTAATATAATGTAACCCCTTTACACTGGCGTGCCGTGTGGACCGGCGTTGGATTCTTCTAGTTGATGAACCAATTCCAGTGGAAAACAGATTAAGACTAAATTCCCATGTTAGCTCTTTAACCAGCTGTTGGAAACCTATTTACACACAATAATAATACGCCTCTTGTAAAGAGACAGCTGTCAACTTGTGTACAGAGCTAGCTAACATGTCATGTGAACAGCTTGTCAACATCCACACATGGCCCACGCTGTACACGCGAGCGTTGGATTGCCAGCAATTGTGCAGGTAATCTGTGTGTTTATTGGCTCCAAAAAGCTGCAATATGATTGGTAGCACACATTTAAATAGATTACAGTGTTATTGTATACAGTCTGTAAACAATACTTTATACTTTAAATAGGACAGTCAATCAATTAAAATATCTAATCGCAAATTAATCGCACATTTTTTATTTGTTCAAAATAAAAAGGGAGATTTGTCAACTATTTAATACACTTATCAACATGGGAGTGGACAAATGTGATTGCTTTATGCAAACATATGTATATATTTATTATTGGAAATCAATTAACGACACAAAACAATGACAAATATTGTCCAGAAACCCTCACAGGTACTGCATTTAGCATACAAAATATGCTCAAATCATAACATGGCAAACTCAAGCCCAACATGCAACAACAGCTGTCTGTGTCAGTGTGCTGACTTGACTATACCTCAGCCAAAACTAGTATGACATGGTTGATGCCAATGGATTCATTAGGTTTTATAGTTTCATGTGATACCAGTATCTTCACTCTAGCTTTAAAACTGAGCCCGCTACAACCTAGAAATCGCAAAATTATTGCGTTAACTTTGACAGCCTTAATTTTAAATTCATTACATTTTAGATTGACTTTCAAATAATATTTGTTTTTCTCTTTTTTTCTCAAAAAATAGATGTTTGCATTTTAAACTGTACTTTTGATACGCATAGCACTGAAACTCGAAATGCATGGACATTGTTTTAGCATGTTTTCATCTTAAAAAAAACTTCATCCACGCCCCCCTACAGTCCTCATATTCATTCCCCTCCAGTGAGAGGCCGCTGTGTCGGCCGCGGCTCGGGGTCAATTCCAAAAGTGAACAAATTGACTCACGGCACTGAGTGAATTGTCAATTGGCTCCCTCCCTCCAGGGGTCAGAGTGAATGGAGTGTCTTGTTTGGACAACTTGTCCCGAGGTGAGATGAGTGGCCTTCGCCGTTCAGCCAGAAGGGACGAGCTGATGGACGGACAGACGGACAGACAGAGGAACCAAATGAACTATGATAGGCAAGAGGGAACGTGCACACTTGTTGTGGTGGAAAACAATGCAGTCCAGTCACCCTGAAATGACTGTTTGATTGAAATAATGACCTGCAGTGCACTGTCGTTGTTGACAGTCCACTGCTGAGGCATTGACACAGGGAGGAAGTAATGATTGTAGTCTTCCTATAATAAAACCTGAGTGACGGTTGATTTAGTACACCTCTGTGTTAAATGTAGATTTAGTGCTGCACATGTTCCCGTACTCGAGTTTACATACTTTGGCTCCTGGGATGATTGTTCTGCAGTACATCCTGGTTTCTCTAATGATGGGTCTTGACCCAAAATGGGACACAAGTCTTATTCCAGCAGGTTTCCCCCGTGGCAGCAGTCCCTTGCTCCAAACTGTTGGAGCGAGAGATTGAATTTCATATTTGGTTTGGAAGCTATTTAAGTGAAGCAATCCCTGTCGAAGTCCAAAATTAACACCACAAATTCCAAAGTTTGTCTTTGGTGGATAAACCAGTAAGGAGATACTGGCCTGTAACTTGTCTTGGTTGTATATAAACAGCCTTTAATCCTTGTGTTAAATAGGGTTGTAAGAAAATATTGCGATATTATGTGTTGTGATACTGTATCTATTCTCAAAAACACTGTATTGATTTTTAATGAACCTCTTAAAAATCCGACGGACTAAATAACGCTCCAAAGTTACGCTAAATGTTGGCGAGGAAAAACTGGCATGGGCATTTTCAAAGGGGTCCCTTGACCTTTGACCTCAAGATATGTGAATGAAAATGGATTCTGTGGGTACCCACGAGTCTCCCCTTTACAGACATGAACACTTTATGATAATCACATGCAGTTTGGGGCACAAATGTGTTATTTTCGCCTATTCTAAAATGGTACATTTTAATATTTCTGAATACTGGGGTCCCTAAACAGTCTTGGAATTGCATAAATTGTGTATCACTGTAAAGCTGAGACTCTTGTGGATCCAATGAGCATTTCACAAAGTGACTTTTTTACTCAGATTTTATACATATGGTGGTGTGTCTTTATACTATGACAGTTACCTAAATTAGATTTTTTTTAAATCGCAATACATCACAATTTATTGTATCGCTACCACTGTATCATGACACGTATCGTATCGCCAGATAGTGTTGAACACTTTTTAATATAATAGTATCTTTGAAAATGTCGAGGTGATTTGTATGATGAACATTTTTTTGCATTTATTCTCAAGTTATTTTACTTTGCATGTAGGCCAGTGGTTAATTGTAGATATAAATCGTGAATCTGAAACTTGTTCGGTCATAATGAAAGTTGAGATTAGAGCCTGGCATCGCCGGGCGGGGTTGGCCTTTGTGTCATGTGATGCACGTCACAGTGCCCTTTAGAACCGGGAGGCTCTTTATCGCCTCTTTACTGCCTCCCTTATCTTTATTGCCCGCCACACTTTACATATTTGAAATATCAATAAAGATAAATGTCCAGCTTCGTCATTACAGGATGGATCCTTTAGCGACGTGATGATTTTTAGTTTTAATAGCTAATCTCTCTTCCGTGGGAGGTCAGCGTTGTAAGCAGCCAGCGCTTCTAGTAGTCCGGTTTTGCATGTCTATAAAAGCCCTTTGTGTGTCGGGGATGACCCTTGCTGTTGTGCGGCCTGTATCTGCCTCTGCTCAGGCAGGCGGGCAGGCCTGCAGTGAGGATGCAGCAGCTGGCCGGGGCCCAGGCACAGGAATGCTGTGTGTGCTGTTTAAACAGTGGCTCGTCTCAGCGCAGGCCTGGAGGAGCTGAGGGAAGGAAGTTGCTGCGTGTTTACATAGCTGAATTGTCCTTTGGGCCCCCCCAGTGTCTAATGCACTTCTGTTCAAACATTCACAAGTGCGGAGATGACCCCCACTGATGCTGGTGTTCACAGCTCGGCCTCTGTGAACAACCAAGAAGACTCACGGCCGCTACTTTCCTCCCTACTGTGAGTGTTTGCTGCTTTAACCTGGAGGCTTGGGTGATAGATAAAAAAAAAAAAAAAAAAAGTATTACAAGGCTCAATTCATCACAGTGAGATACACAGACAGATGAAGAGATAGAAGGCACCTCATCGCTCTAACCAACCTGTCCAGCAAGGAGCCCAGACAGTTGACATACGGCGGAGTCGCCGAGCTAATTGTTGTTTGAATTACCTGTTATGATCCGATGACAAATCTCTCGCACTCTTTTCCACCGGAGCGGAAAATGCATCCGGGGGATTGGCGTGATCTTTCGCGAGTGTGTAAACCCCGGCTTCAACAAGATGGATAAATGCAATTATTGGGCAGACCTGGGGAGGAGGAAATCCATTTAAAGCCCGTAAAGCTAAGCAGGGGCCGTGGTTAATTCATTTGGCCAATTTACGGGTGATGTACGAGTGTCAGGGCACATTAGCCAGGCAGGGGGGGGAGAGTGTGTGTTTGCCTAGTGGGTTGGGTGGATGTGGGTACATGTGAAGATGCTCTTTGGTTTGCAGAGCAGTCTCCTTGAGACCTGGTTCCCTGCTTCCCTCCACTCCCCCCCTCTCTTTGCCGTCTCAGCGGACAAAACAAATGGAGCCTGGACATGGGAATGACAAAAAGATGCACTGAGTGAGAGGGAAGAGGGATTGCTTTGCAAATGAGGTGGGGAAATGTGGCTGTGGTCGGCTGGGCGGCAGAGTGAGTACCACAATGCTTTGCCATACCCCCTCCCCACATCCTGCGAGTTAAATAACAGTTTTTTCTATATGCAGCAGTTGTGGCGGCGCTGGGACCAGTCGTGGTGATTAAATGCCCCAAAAGAGCAGACCTGTGACCTTCTAGTGTCAATCTATCACGTAGTGTCTTAACAAACATTTTAATTTCTATATAATTAGAAATGAGTGAAAGACAACTGAAGCCGAATTAAAAACAACTATTGCCGTAGGGTTTTTGTTAATGTTGGTGGTGTTACAAAGTCTGACTGACCCAGATTGACTTTCATACTCTCTGTGAACTCTGTGAGTTTCAAATTGAGTTATAATTAGAGTGTGGATTGTGATGTTTACTGTGGGTATAAGCAAAGCCCTCTGCAGCACGGTGACCCGCTCACCTGAGAAATCTTCACAGTCTCACCTGTAATGCTTTTATATATGCTTCAAGTTATTTCCGTCGCTTGTACAGATTTGTGTTTATCACTTCTTGCAACACATTCGATGGCTTCGCTCTGCTTAGTCTGTTACGCAGCCATTGTCTCGCCGGGGCAAAAACCACTCGACGGTTACACAAGCTGAGCGGTATGCAAAAACAGTGGTTAGAGCATAGCCGGGCGGGTGAGAGGCGTTGAGGGAAGCTTTGGTTTACAGCCTCCAAGCTACAGCCTGAATCAGGGGCAGGGTTCGCTATCAGACAGAGAAACACGAGAGGCTAAGACCTCTCTCACTATGATGCCGATGCCTTTTAAAGTGGCTGAGATCACACTTAAGTGCCTCCTTGGTTCTGTAGATTTAGTTCGCCGGTACGTGTTTGCAGAGGAGGCAGTGTGTGTTAGCATTTGTCACCTGACTGCCAGGCAGCCGGCTGCAGGAAACCAGAGTCGGTGTGAATGCCGAAGCTTGTCAGAGACAGGTGCCAGCGCTGCCGTACAGCAGCTGGGGAAAGACTGCGAGGGCCCTCAGTCGAGTGTTGGCCGTTGGGAGACGGCATCAGCTAGAATTCCCTGCTGGTGGGGGATCAAATGGGCACTGCAGTCCTGTGGCTTAAAGCTGAAACATGCTGTATGCTGCCTGTGCATGCACCTTCTGCAGCCGCTCCGTATACCGCACATACTTTACTCTCGCGCTTCTATAGGGGGAGATGTTATTGTGCTCTGAAATAAACTTTGACATGTGAGGATCGTTGTTTTGCTTTAAGCACCGTCGCTTATGTTTCAAGTGCTATCTAAATAAGCAAGCTGTTTTAATCTTAATGTAGCAGCTGAACACATTCTGTTCTTAAGCTTCAAGTGTTCAAAGAATTTACAGGTAAGAATGAAACATCGTGCAAAACTTTTGAAGGCCAGTCGATCTGTTGTTTTTGCTATGCAGCTGCATTTTGACGGAGCTGGAGTTGCACGGCACACCGAGAATCAAAACGCCATAAAGGCGTGCAATAGCCAGTTCATTGCAGACGTGAGACCTGTCATGTGCTTGTGAGCTCCAACAAGTGATCCTTCAGTGTTAGATAGGGATGTGACTGTGAGGAAACTTTCCCACCGGTTAATAAACTTGTGACAACACCGGTGTTAACGATTAGACCGGACATTTTACAAGAAAATTTGATGCTCAATATCTGTAGAAGCGCTTACTTTGATCTTTATCGTTGGATGGCTGTCCTCTGGTCGAGCTTTCGTGGGTTTTCACCCGGCGCTGCGCAGACTGGCGGTGACCGGTCCGTCCTCTGCACGGCGATTACCTCATTAACGTTATAGTTCCCTTATAGCATTGAGTTTAAATCTGAAGTATTGCCAAATAAGCGCCTTTTCTTTTCGCTTAAACTCCAAATCCTCCGCCATCGTCTTGTCTGTCAACTCACTCTCGTCCCTTGTGCGGGAAATCTGACTTCGTACAGAGCAGACACTTTCACTTTCAGTTTCTAGCGTCCGTCGTCCAACTATGTATTGATACCGCGGCGTTGATACGCAAAAAGGAACTAAATGGGTTTCATTTCTATAAAAAAAGTGAAATGAGGTAGGGGCGGTGGGCTAGTGATAGAAATATTCCACGATGTAACATCTGTTGCCTAATTCTGATTAAGAAAAGCAATAAAATGCTTTCCAAAATATTTTATTCTGTGTGATTATCAGATTCAGTCCTGCCCGGTTGCAGTTTCATTATGTATAAATGCCCCTTCAACTCCTCTATAATGTTTTAATGTCTCTGACTTCCCTGTGAACGTTGTGGTATTGAACAGCGGTGCAGAGCAATGTCACAACTGGAAAGTGGAACAGGAAACCTCCCCCGTCCTCTCAGGATAGCGGGGCTGTGGATGTGCCTGGGAGCCATTACTGTAAGCCCTCCGAGCCTCCGAGGGGAAGTTCCGTGGACCCTTTTCTTCTCGTTTTCTACACTCGCCTTTGGGAGTCGTGCAATCTGAAAATCCTGTGCTGTAAATATGCAGATCTAGCCGTCATCTTCTCCTGATCCGCCCGCTCGTTTCTTCCCAGATGCTTGCCCACCCTCATGGGAGAACAACTGCTGACTGCCGTCTATAGGCCAGCGCAATTCCTCACCCCGACTCAGAAAAAGAAAAAACGCATGGAAGTTTTCTATATGCTCCCACAGATCATTTTACATCAGTAGACGTGCCTCTCAACACAACTGTTCCCAGTTAGTGGCGAGCTGCCAGTCTTATTACGGTCACCAGTAGGACAAATGTTTTTCACTACCGCTGTGTGTAGTTTCATACGACGTGGCTTGGTTGTAAAGTTATTCAAGCCTTAATGTTCTTCCTCTAATGCTGTAGTAAATTTAGAAGTAAACATCGGCCTCAGCTGTACAGTAAGTAGACAAGAGTTGTTTTACATGACATACATTTGGCTGCTCCTGGCATGATGCATAAAGTTGTGGTTTAATATTACACCAATTGGTGCAAGAGGTAATTATTACGGATTAATGTGCTAAATTACCTCAACAATCCACCAGATTGGACTGTTACCAGGCCTTTAAATGGGCATTATCAGTCACTATAAGCACCATAGATGTGGGTCATTAGCGACCTACTTGTAAAAGTGAAAGCAAAACTTAAAAGCAACACGTTCTAACATGTAAAACTGAATAAAAGGTTATGTTTGGAACACAAATAAAAAGGCTTCTTTAGGTTTAGGCAATAAAAACACTTAAGTTTGTGTAATAAAACTACGACTTATTTAGGTTTAGGCAAAATAACTACAATTTCTTAAGGTTTAGGCAACAAAAACACTTTGGTTTGTGTAACAAAACTACAATTTCTTTAGGTTTAGGCAACAAAACAACATTGTGTTTTGCCTGAAAATAAGTATGTTTGCAAAATGAAAGTGAAACTTAACGCTTGTGAACACAAAGACAACTACACGTTGTTGGTTTCACGCGGGATGCGAATGGTGGTCTCCTGGGTTTTGTATCCCATCCATCACCCCTGACGTCCTATATGGAGTTTTACGCTGTCAATATACAGCGTCTGACTTCCTCTTCTGCTCCTGTCATAATTACTACAGTCCCTAGAGGTCCCTGTTATGTTCTTTTATACCTTTTTTCGGTGATCTACCATGTGAATAGATGATAAAACCTACCAGTGGGTGTAGTAGGCCCCTTTTGACCTACATCTATGGTGCTTATAGCGACCGATAACGCCTATTTAATGGCCTGACAACAGCCTAATGGGCTGAACAATCTGCTGGAGAATTTATGGTCATCTTTTTTTGTTATGCTTGAACCACGTTTTGGTGATTGGGCCTCACACATTCAGTAATGGTCTAACTGAAAACATTTAATGCCTGACATTAATGAGGCCAATCAGCGCAGTTAATTTGCTGTTATTTAGCTCTGTGGTTGTGTTAAGTCATAAACAGACTAAAAAAGAGGCCTCACCAGTAACAGTTAGTGTTGAATAAATAGCTAAACCTCGGGCCTGAACTTGAGGAGAATCTTGTTTCTTGGCCGGACAGCGCGACTGTTGGAGCTCCCTGGCCAGAGATTGAGATGCTGTGGTCTGAGACGCTGGGAAAGTCGACCTCTAATTGTTCACAGAAGCCATTGGCAGGAGGAGCTGAGAAATGATGAGCGAGCGAGGCATCGACTGGGGGCGGATGCTGCGATGAGACCGCTCACACTTTGCCGTTCGGGGTTTTTTTCGAGCCCACTGGGATGCTCCCCAACGACAAACTGGTTGTCCTAAAGAGAAAGAACTCTTTTTTTCCCTGGCTCACTTTTAAGAGACGGACACTTTCTTCACGTTTTAAATTGGCCTTGTCATGCGGTTTCCTCAACTGGGCTGCCGGGAGCCGACTGTTTCCACATAGGCCAATGTTCTGTACCAGTTTGGGTTTCGAGAAAAATAAGGGTCTGTTTTTTCTGGCACTGATCACTGTGGTATTAAACTTCCAATTTTTTTTTTCCCAAAAGCTAACACAGCCATTGCGCTTGTATTCTTCACGCCTTTTTGATCTCTGTCACAGTTGCTTGGCAAGTGGCACATCTGCTTCTCTGTCCTAACACCGCCCGCGACCCCGTAACCCCCCCCCTCCCCTCCCACTTGTCGCACAAATCCAGTTTTGTGGTATTTTCCTGTTGCGCCACGATTTAGCAAATAACATCAGTAATGATTCAATTGGGCATAAAGTAATTGAGAGGCGGCCTGCTTGCCATCTGTCTGGTGAGATTACTACTTTCTGTGTAATTAAACGTGTGACCTCGCGGCCGCGGAGGGAGGTGCCAGTGGGCAGCCACTGCCAACGAGTCTTATTTTGAAGTCTGGGGGGGGAGGCTGGCGAGGAGGGGAAGGGGGGGGAGCTGTTGTGTGGTTTTAACAGTTTAGCCCGGCTGCTAAAGATAGCACAGACTGATGTGAGTCGAGCTTAAGTGGCAGTCTCCTTTACATGGATGTGTGCGAGCCCGTGTCAAAACCCAAGTCACCAAGCCTCAGTCAATTTGGCGATGTGCGAGGCGCCCCGCTGAAGTCGGAGTGATCCCTGTGTGCACACAGTGTAACCAGGAGAGGGTCCAAAGTGTGTGTGTGTGTGTGTGTGTGTGTGCGCGCTGGTGGGGTCACGACGGGCTGAATAGAGGCTGCTGTTTTAACTCTGATTTTATGTGTGGTTTTGTTTTGACTCCTGAGGTTTGGTTTCTCTTGGACAGTGTCCAGAGACTACAGGGCCTGCTTCTCCTCAGCTCTCCTGCGAGGCCGACGTGACGGGCCCTGCGAAGCACCGTGATTGGATTTCAGTCCTGATCTGGTTGTTTTGCGTTGTAAACAGAACATTAAAGACAGGCGAGATGGCGCGCTAATGAGTCTTTGTGTCATAGGGAGGGTGTTTGTGTGGTTTTCAGGCTCTATCCTGTGCATCCTCCTCTGCGGTGTCACACACCCAGTTAAGAAGAGGAAGTAAAAAACCCAGCTGATGACATACAGTTCAAACACAGAAAAAGACATCAGTATGGTTTTCTCAGTGTGGGCTGGATGGTGTCTTGCAATACTTCCGCCCAGAGCTTGGAAAAAAATTCTCTCTTGTTTCCCCCCTAAACAAAAATAACCATTTTAATTACTATGGTTGTGCTATGGTGCAGCCACAGCGCGGCTGGCAGGACCCGGCTGAGGTGGCACCGGCCACTGGGGATGGGGACGAGGTCTGGGCCGGCCTCCAGGGAAATTACAGGGTGGTGTGGAGGAGGAGGTGGAGGAGGAGGAGGAGGGGAGCTGAAGCCTGCCTCCACTCCCTGCTGTCAGCCCGGAGAGCTCCTGTTTGCAGCTAGCTGGCTCCTCTTCTGTTTCATCTTCGCCCTCTGGAGATAATTGGAGATGTACTCCGTGTAAACATGTTTTTTTGTTTCAAAGTTAAGTTTCATTGTTTCAGTCAGAGTGTATCTGCCCAGCATGCAGAAAAAAAAATCTTTTTTAAATAACAATTTTCATTTTCCATTGTTTCTTACATTCTTCTGTTCTCTCTCTAACCTCTTCAGCCGTCTCTTTTTCCACCTCCCTCTCTCTCTCTCTCTCCACATCCCTCCCCTTCTCTCCCCTCTCAGTATGTGCTCTGATTACCTCTCCAAACTGGCAATAAGTTGATTGCTTTACAGAGATGATGTAAGCCTCTGCCCTAGGGTACATCAGGTTGGATTTCTCCCGCTTTATCTTGTAAAGCCTAAATTAACAGCTGGTTTGGTTGGAGTTCTCCTGGATCTGACTAAAGGATTAGGGTTGGTTCTCATGCGAGTCAATCCGGTTTGATTTATTGCAGGTCTATCAAAAAAGATCAATGGGAGTCCTTTTGAAAGTAAATCCTTAATCGCTCTTTGCACTTACGTGTCATCATTGTGAATTTCTTTCCCCCTCCCGTCTATCTCTTGCTCTCTCCTTTCTCCATTTCTCACTCCCTAATTCTTATTCTCTCCTTACACCACTGTTTTTTTTTCTTTCTCCTTCCACACCCAACCCAATCCGTGGTAGCGATCTGCCTCTGTCGATGGTATCATGGTGAATCGCCGGATAGATTTTTCCTCTGTTCTCATTAGGTATCCATCGGGGCAAGGCAGCCCTAAGCACGGTTTTAGCATCCTCTGGTTGTGATCACAACCGAAATGAGACCCCGCTGCTGCCGCTCTTGTTTCACCCAAACTTCACCTAAATCATACCCCGTCTCTTCTCCACATTCGGCCTGTCACTCACCTCGGCTTGAGGTAACAAGGACGGTTAAGAATTCATATGTTTTGTGACTATCCAGTCAGTATTAGTGAACACAACCGCCTCCATTGGTTCCTTAAAAACACTTTTTGGGAGATTGAGTTGTTAAAGATGTGTTGAACTCTCAAATATGTTCGGTATCAACCTCAAAAATCCTGTATCGCTTCCTGCGTTGACCACTTCGTGCTTGCATCTCCATTCCCTCCAGGCATAGATGCATGCTAACACATGTGCTAAACCGATTCTAATAACCTAATCCTAACTTTCAGTCATCTCAAATATTGGAATACCGAACGCTGATTTTCTTGCACATTCAAGAGCACATGCTTCCCTGTCGACAAAATGATATAACACTCAGACGACACCCTGCTGCATATTTTCTTCCAGACATTCGTAAAGTGACCTGGCAGCTGTTGAGAAGTGGGGAAGAGGAGGGGGGGTTAAGATCTCAGTAAGGTTTATATTCTTCCTCCTACTCCAGCTCTTTCTCCTATCATTCTGTCTCTTATTCCTCCATCAACAAGGCTCATTATGTTATCTTCAGCATCCATCACACTAGAGGTGGGGGGAAAATCGATACAGCATAGTATCGCGATATTTTGCATGGCAATATTGTATTGGCGGACGTCAAGTATCGATCTTTTATTATATAAACTAAGTAACCTCTCAACAATCCAGCGCTATTCATTCTTAAAGCTAGAGTGACAATATTGGTTTCATATGAATCTAGACAACCTAAGGAATCGATTAGTACCAACCATGTCATTAGAGCTTGTCGGGAAGAATGGCAACAAAACTACTTAGTTAGGTTTAGTAAAAAAAGTCGGGTGTTTGTTTAAAATGTGTTTGCAGTTTAGTTGTATGGGAGTTAGGGGTGGGGGAAAAGATCGATACAGCATAGTGTCGCGATATTTTGCGTGGCATTATTGTATCGATACACGAACGTCAAGTATCGATCTGTTATTATATAAACTATTAACCTCTTGACAATCCGATGCTATTCAGTCTTAAAGCTAGGGTGACGCTGCTGGTATCATATGAAACTAGACAACCTAAGGAATCGATCGGTACAAACCATGTCACGTTAACTTGTCCGGAAGAACTTTAAATAATGCTCCAAAGTTATGCTAAATTTTGTCGAGGAAAAACTGGCAAGGGGTCCCTTGACCTCTGACCTCAAGTTATGTGAATGAAAACTCAGAGATGAACGGAGTGAAAACTGTTGAGAACTATTTAGATAAAACAGATGTTGACAAACTGCGTAATTTGCAGTTGAAAAAAGGTAATAAATCGCAATATATCTTCTCTTATACTCAGCATTTCGCAAAATGTTTAAAATCGCAAAAAGATCATATCATGACTTAAGTATTGTGATAATATTGTATCGTTGGACCTCTGGTGATTCCAACCCCTACTTCATACCTCCACTTTCTTCTACTCCTTCCTCCATCTCTCAAGCCTTTTTTTTTTTCAAGGAATCTGTAACTTGAAGAATACAACCAGTAGTGCAGATTTAAGGACTAGATGTTTCTCCACCCAACATCCATATTTCTCTGGAGGATTTACCATGTCTCTGAATACTCTGGAGTGAATTTTTCCTCCGTTGTGATAACGTGCATGGGGGCGGAGGGAGGTGAAAAGGGCTCAGGGTGTTAATAGATGTCAAATTCAGGTGTGTCCTCCTGGCATGCACGGTGAGCTGGATGGCTGGCAGACCTGGGCTTGGAGGTGTGGGAGGGGCTGTTGAGGGGTGGAGGTTGGATATATGTGTGGAGGGGGTGGTGGTGGTGGTGGGGGAGATCGACGGGATACGTGGGAAGGAAGGGCTTGCTGTCAGCCAGCTGGACCTCTTAATCCTACAGCCTTGGGGAAAGGGTGTGTGTGTCTGTGTGTGTGTGTGTGTGTGTGTGGATTGTGTTTGTCTCGTAGAGATTTGTCAAGTTTAGCACACCTCTGCTCCCCTCTTTGGCCCAGCTGAGCCCACAGTGTGTGTTGTTGTTGTGTGTGTTTGCGCTCCAGCGAGAGACAACCAGGATGCACGGCGTGTTTGCTGTAGTCGCTTCGCTTTTAACGGCACACTGTATATTTATGTCGAGACGACACAGCCTCTCTCGCCCCCTTGATGTCGGAGAGGCGCTGGGGGTTGGTGCGAGGTGGATGTGGGGGAGAGGCTGTCCCGCGTTGCTTGTTGAGGGTGGGGGGAGGAAGTTGTGAGGGCAACAAACACTGCCAGCACCCCCCACCCCCCTTCTCCGCCCCATCACCATGCCCAGCCCTCCACGAGCATCACCCAGTCTCTAAAACCGTGTGCACTCTATCCTTCTACGTCACGCTGTAACTAACTGATTGCGTCATCCCCTTGTCATTCATTAGACACAAAACATACTATTTAGCCACATTCCATGCAAGCTTCCTCTTTTTTTTCCCTGCTCCCCTCTCTCTCTCTCTCTCTCTGCCCCACGCTCTCTCTCTCTTTTGGCGTAGACTTTTGCATATATCACAGGCTGGCAGGCTAAGAGCTTGGGACTTCCCCACGCCACACTCCAAGCCTTTGATCCTTTGCTTTGGAGGTAACATCAAAAGGAGAGGCATAGAAAGGCAGCTACTACTGTGAAGTTCAATGTTCAACTTGATGGCTTGGCTGAGGGCTTTTTTTCCTCTCTCCTCCTCTCCCTCCCCCCCTTCCCTCCCTCCTCCCGCTGCTCCCTCGATCCCTTCGCTGCATCCCTCAGCTGACAAAAACACACAGTTTGTAGCCAAGGTTTTTTTTTTTTTTTTTTTTTGACCTCACCTCCATAGAACCTGAATCTGGCACAAAACAAGACCTCCTCCCCGTAAAAACTCACATATACAGATGGTGAACACAAAGATGCAGTCGTCTCTTTTTGATGGGGATGGGGATGGTGATGGTGATGGGGAAAGGTGCAGTTCCAGTTGCCCGGCCCTTCCCTTTCTTTCTCTCTCTCTCTCTCTCTCTCTCTCTGTGTGGATAACATGCAGCATCCTATATTGCAGCTGGTTGCATCAATGCCAAGCCAGGCCCGTTGTAGCAAGCAGCAGCAGCAGCAGCAGTGATGGTGGTGGTGGATAGGTTAGCGGGAGGAAAAAGGGCAGCACACCATATTGTTTCTCTGTGCATGGATTAGAGGAGGGATTTTAATGCCAGAATTGATATATTTGCTTCGTTTGAGTCTATGCGGAGGTAGAAGGAAGTAACCGCTTTTATTGTTGTAATCTGAGTAACGTGATGTCATATCTGTTCCGTATCCGTCAACCAAAACAAACAGTAGCCAGCTGGCCGTAGCAAGCAGAAACCAGCAGATATGACAGAGCAGAAACCGGCAGAGGGTCGGCGTGGATACGTCCTGCACCCTCACATTTTAAATCCAACGTGGTAAACACTACACATACTGTACAGTAAAGTATGTAAACACTTTGGGTTTCACACGTTGCCAGGAAAAGCAAAGCTCGACATCACGGCTAAAGCTTCATGCTAACTCTGTCATGGACAGGAAACGTTATCGTATTGCGGTAACGTGCGGTCAAGCCAGCTGTCACTCGCATCTCCGTGGTCAAATCGGTCGACGCTACAACTGTAGAGCACCCATATACTGACATTTATGTTAAATACATTCAAACGGCCCCGATTGAGCTGACCATGGATGTATAAAGAGAACGGAGCTAACGAGGAGAGCTAGCGACGGACTTGGCGAAGTTAGCGGAAGTATACACGTGTGACTACGTCCGGTTTTCAAAATAAGGTGTTAACAAAGCGAACTGTATATACAACATACATATATGGAAATAAGATTGATTGGATTAACCAGAAGTATAAAACATGACATGTCCATCCTTACTGTATTAATTTAGATATTATCCAAAGTAAAAGTCCCTAGAAGTGTACGATTAGACTTTTTCCCATGGTCTAGGGTTAAAAAAGTTAACAAAAATCGCAATAAATCGTAATATCGAATCGCAGTACTTGTAGAATACCTAAAAATCGCAATACATATTGAATCGGCACCCAAGTATCGTGATGGTATCGAATCGGGAGATAGGTGTATCGTCCCAGCACTAGCATGGATCCATCCTCACTCTCTATGTCACTACTTCTGAATGTGAGAAAAAGAGAGAAATGCTCACAGCAGGAAAAAAAGCTGCTGCGGTTGCCGTGTCGACACGGGGCACAGAAAGCTCGCAATCATTCGCTCACAGGAAAACAAATGATTTTCATAATGAACGTCTCTCAACTGAGTTTCTTATGCAAACTCTCTAAATTAAGGCAGCATCAGATGAAGCCGTGCATTCCAGGTCAAAGCCGGGCTTTTTCAGTGGCGCAGTCAACTGTATTTAAATGACACAGACTTGATAAGGCGATCCAGAAAGCCGAGGTGCTCCACTAAATGCTTTTTCCTCTTTTATGAGCTTCCCTGTCTGACTGTGCCAATTAGCAAAGGCGTGTGGCCTGCTTTTCTTCTCCTCTTTTTCCTGCTTCCAACTCTCTTTCTAGATAGACGCTCTCTATCGTGCTCCCTACACACACACACACAAACACACACACACACACACACACACACCAAGCACACGTTTTGGTGTATCATTAGCTTAGTGTGCGGGGAGGCGTGCGAGCCCGGGCTCTCCCTCTGCCTTATCTCCATGTCAATCACAGCGTGTGTGTGAACATCAGTTGTAATGATCTCCATCCAGCCTGTCGGTGCGTGTTAGCGCCTGGCTTCCCTCGCCCCCGGAGCAAGCCGTTCCCCAGCTAATAGATGCAAAATTAAGCTGATCAATAGATGGCCTCAGCTCATTATTGACATGTTATCGCGGCGTGGGATTTTTGTGCGGGGGTTTTTATGCAGTTCTAGGCTAGAGATGCAAGGCAAGAGGAGAAAAAAAAAAGTTATCCGTCTTCCCCAAATGGCCACTTTTTTTCAGCCCTGCAATAATACTACATTAAGCTAATTTATTCCCAATCTTATGCATGTAATATATGCTAAATCCTGTTCTCTGTTTGTCCTATTGGAAGAGTAATCACCTGCTCAGTGGTAGGAAATGAGATGGAGACTTTGTAAAACGCCATATTAAAGATTCATCAATAATTGGCATGTGTTTGTGTTGCGGGGGACGGATCACCACGTGATTGAGCTAAGTGGTAATTAACCATGAGAGATGTGTGTGTGCACGAAGACGCTGCTGTGTGTCAGAAAAGGTGGGGATGCAGAGGGTAAGACGAGGGCAGCATCGCCGGCAGAGTTGATTTGGAGGTGAGCGCCGAGGTGGCCAGGTTATGGAGGGACATGGGGGGCGAGAGAGCCACCCACTCTGGCCCGAGCTACGCCACCGCCTCCCCTGACCCTCCTCGGGTCTTATTGTCATGGAAGCATCTCCTATTTTAATGAGCTCCAATAACCAAGCCCTTATTACTTATTTATTCATTAGTGGCAAAGCGGCAGTACCCCACTGTGTGAGTGTGCATGTAATTGCTTGTGTGGGAATTTTTTTCTCCTTCCTTCATGCACGTATAAATACCATGTTGCGTAACAACAACGATAAATTAGTAATTGAACCTAAAATAGATGGCTGATGAATGAGCGTGAGGCTATGAATCAATAACCTGAAATCATATTTGAGTTAGAATCCTGGACTCCTTTAGGTATGCTGAGGGAGTAGGCCTCATGAATATGGACGCTGAACCGCTTCAAGGTGTATGTGCATGTGTGGAAAAAGACAAAACAGTCTCGTTGGTTTCTTATGATGCTTTTAATGAAGATTAATTGCTTGTTGGTATGTATGTGTGACGCCTTCGACGTAATGCTTTCTGATTGATGAATATGCGTAGGTGGAATTGTGTGATAGCGTGTAGTGTTTTCACAATATCGGAAGTCTTTGCGGAGCAAGAGAGTGTACACACACTCTCTCCCTCTGAGGCATGTTTCGTAGCTTCCTTATATCCAGTCTACCGTTTAACTAATTCATAGTGAACTCTCGCAGAACAAAACCAGACGCCCAACATCAAGGGCAGCGTTCAGCTCTCCTCCAAGCACAATACCAAATACAGCGTTCTCCAGCAGAACGTGGGCGCTGTGCAATCAGCTTTACTTTTCTCCCTCAGCAGAGCTCAGCTGCTGTTCACCTTTTTAACTCTCCCCCCCCCCCCCCC
>CAKALU010059486.1:41836-61392 GCA_916700995.1 Hozukius guyotensis
TTTCTGTCAATGCCGCGTATTGACGTTTGGTTAATGTTTGATAGGATGTGGAATAAATGGTTTATATTTGGGAGGATCAGAGTCTACCGGTACCAGGTTTTAGGCCAAAATTGCTCCTGTGCCAGCTTTGTTGAATTAGTAACAACGGCGGTGAGAGCCGGTTGTGCAGACGTGTGAGGATGATGTGTGAGCGCTCAGGATGCCCCTCCGATTGTCTCCACCTCTGCCACGAGCCGTGACACCGGGACCGAGACCCCCAGCTTGTTTTCACTGCGATGACAGTCAGTGTGGATCTGGGTTAACACTCTGTAGCTCATAACATGCCCGACCTCGGTGCAGCAGCAGCAGTAACTCACATACGGGTGAGTAGTCCAGCGTGCAAATAGAAAGCACCTGCTCGAACATAGTATAGTAAATATAATAGTGCTAAAACATGTTGCTGATTAATTGATCAACATAGTATTTTGCCAATACAGCCAAATTGGTTCTGGCTTCTTCAATGTAAGGATATTAGGGCTGTCAAAGTTAACGCGATAATAACGCAAATTTGGTTTAACGACACTAATTTCTTTAACGCATTAACGCAACTGGTGCTTTTACGATTGTAGCGGGCTCAGTTTTAAAGCTAGAGTGAAGATACTGGCATCTTATGGAACTAAAAAACCTAAGGAATCTATTGGTACCAACCATGTCATACTAGCTTGTCATGAAGGAGGTTGAATAACACTCCAAGGTTACGCTACATTTTGGCGAAGAAAAACTGGCATGGCCATTTTCAAAGGAGTCCCTTGACCTCTGACCTCAAGATATGTGAATGAAAATGGGTTCTATGGGTACCCACGAGTCTCCGCTTTACAGACATGCCTACTTTATGATAATCACATGCAGTTTTGGTCAAGTCATAGTCAAGTCAGCACACTGACACACTGACAGCTGTTGTTGCCTGTTACGCTTGAGTTTGCCATGTTATGATTTGAGCATATTTTTATGCTAAATGCAGTACCTGTGAGGGTTTCTGGTCAATATTTGTCATTATTTTGTGTTGTTAATTGATTTCCAATAATAAATATATACATACATTTGCAAAAAGCAAGCATATTTGCCCACTCCCATGTTGATAAGAGTATTAAATACTTTAAGGTACATTTTGAACAGATAAAAAAAGTGTGATTAATTTGCCATTAATCGCGATTACCTATGGACAATCATACAATTAATCTTGATTAAATCATTTAATCGATTGACAGCCCTAAAGGATACATTTGTTTTTTGTTTGAGAAAAGCAATTTGAAGACGTCACCTTGGGACCTTGGACTCTGGGAACAGCCACGCTTACTGACAGATTTTATAGACTAAATGGTTAATTAAAAAAAAGAAACAGACAAAATAATCAATAATGACAATAATCATTAGCCGTAGCCCTTGTAAACAACTCCCACCCCCCACCGCCAGCCCCCTCCTTGTGCTTGGGAAAGCGGTAGAGGACAGGAAAATCGGAACAGTGAGAGTGAGTTCATCCCTCTGTAAGGATTTAGAGGACTCCCTTGTCTTTCACTTCATCAGAGACAATTGAGTCATTCAGCTCCCATTGTGGGGCTGGCCGGGCGAGGAGGGGCGCAGGCTAGGGGAAGAGAAAAGGGTGGGGGGGGGGGAGGCTGAAGGGGGAGAGGGGAGAAGGAGAAGCCGTCTGCTGCACAACCTGGAGCCGGAGCGCAGCCACTGGGTGGCTCTTCCAGGGGTGGGGGTCTGTCAAGGGGGGCGTGTTAGTGTTTGTGTGCGTGGGTGGGGGGCAGGAAGAGGGACAGAGGAGAGGAGAGAGTTATCCTGGAACTCCGGAGCAATTTGTCACATTGGAATGGCTCTTGAGTTACCCAGGGGGCCCCCCTCATAGCGGGAGAGTTTTCAGGTCGCAGAGTGAGGGGGAACAGGGAGGGGCTTTGAGCAGCAGAGAGGGGTCAGAGGTCATGGCCTACTCAAGCCCAGGCGGTGCGTCGGTTAGCGGGGCAGGCAGGCAGGCAGGCAGGCAGGCGGGCGGGTTTGGAGGAAGAGGAAGGGGGCCGGGGGGGTGGTCGGAAAGCCCGGTGCTTGCCAGGGCTCCGTTTTCCTTGGCATGCTTGTAAAACCTGCAGGAGAGATTAGTGTGTGAGAACATTTGCACTAGCGGGGCTGAAGTGGAGCCACTTGTCAGGGCATGCGCTGCGCCACCCTCCCTCTCTCTGTAGTCTTTCAGTGTCTCTCGACCACGCTCGGGGGGTGTCACCTTCACGCTGCTTACCCACCTACTCCGAATGTCCTCTCGCTCGGCCCCCTTCTCCCGGCTGCAGCTGTGTTTGAATATTTGCATGTGTGAGCATGTGTGCACACGCAATGGCAGGACTTTCCCATGACTGGATTCACAATTTCCCCCCTTCTCTCCAGCGCTGCCCCGTCTTCTAACCCCCCCCCCCACCCTGGCACCAATGGACACTGTCTTGAATTACCTCATAGATGACAGCAGCCCCGTCACTCTCTTCCTCCTCTTTTTACTGTTACTACACCACCACCCACCTACTCCTCCTCCCTCCACTTCATGGCAATTAATACCCAGTGTGGGGGGTCCATAAAAACCCACAAGACCTCAACTCTGGAGTTTTTACAACCTTTCCTTTTTTCCACTCGCAGGACATACAAACAAGCATAAACAACCCCAGTTTTTTAGCAATAAAACCCGTCTTGGGGTCATAAATGAGTGGTAGTGGTGGAGAAAGACCAGGCAGCAAACAGTTTTTTTCCTCCCTTGCATGGGCTGTAACCGAGGACATGGAGTCAATAACTCCCTCCAGCGTCTACCACTGGCAGGCACCCCACAGTGAACTCTTCGCTAATTACCACTGATTTAGACACAGTCTCAGGAAGGGTCGCGACACACTCACTCTCTGACCAGCTCTGACACACATACAGCACACACACACACACACACACACACACACACACACTCACACACACACACACACACACACACACACACACACACACACACACACACACACGGTCTCAGACATGAATACAAACTAGCCGTCACCCATGCTGGATGGCAACACAAAGAAAATCCAATGTACCTGCATCACTATACAACTGACAAACAGGACAATGATTGCAATGAAGTTCTTATTTATAAAACAGCAAGGCCCAAACTTTTTGACACCAAGTGCCAAAATGTGATCCTGGGCTCAGGGCCAATAATGATGCTGAGATAATTAGGGATGTCATAATACCAGAAATTTAGTAGTCGATACAAACACCAGTGAAATGACACGATTCTCAATTCTACGGTAAAAGAACAAAAGTAAAACAATAAATCCCATCTACTTAAACATCCACTCCTTTATTACTATTTACATACTGTTTTTAGTTAGGAAGTTAAAGAGGTCTTAATTCCCTCTCTTACATCTATTTTATATTGCTGTGAAAACATCTCCTTCAAACAACTGGATTTTATTCAAGTTTCTCGGCATTACTTCATTTTACAAGATTGTGTTTAAACACATAATGATAACGTTAGGGCTGTCCCAAATACCATTTTTTGGGCTTCGAAGCTTCAGTGAGAAATATTCGAAGGTATTCGAAACTCGAAACAACTTGAATATGAATAATGTTGTGAAATAACTCCTTATTTCATGGTCTATTTTGGGATTTATACTTTTCGGGGGACAGCCCTAGTTAGAGTTTACCTTCGCCCAATGCTTGTTCATTTTTACTGAATAGAGCCTGAACACATCATAATCATAAATCAATGTAGCATTGGGAACAGGGAAAAAAATGCAGCGATAGCGAGTTTACTGCGTCCGAAACACATTTTTGTCCCTGTTATGACAAGACGCCGTTAGTCAAGAGCCCTGGCGGTATCTACGGTAACTGCGGTACTGTAGAAAAATGAGTACTTTTCAGAATTTTGGCATCGACTTGATACCAAAGTATTTGTTCTCATGACATCCCTAGAGATAATTATGAAATGTAACAGAATTGCATGAAGCTTTTTAAGTCTTATGTCATTATTGCAAAGAAGCACATGATCTCAATCACTCATGAAATATAATTGAATAGGATTCAGATAGCATCTTTAAATGGAGCAACAAACTCCAAACATGTGGGAAAGGCTCTCCGGGTTTTAGATTTCCTGATCATGTTGAAGGTTTATGTCCAAATGGCATCTTAGGCCCAGATCCAAGTCCCAAGTTGACCTGTCGGACTGTTTTTCGGGGTAGCAGCTTATATGAAGGCCCATTTTTATGAAGTATCTGTGGCACCAAGGTTACAGAATTGGCCTGTTATTGTATTAAATAACCAGCACAGATGGTTGTTCCTGTTCTTTCATTTGGTTTCTTGAGACAAACTTGTTTTCTTTGCCAAAATTGGGGTTTTTCATTTGAGCGTGAGAGCCTTTTAATAGTCTTTGTCAGTAAAGGCTATCTGATGTATTTTTAAGATTAAACCCATTTTCATTACATGGAAATCCAGACCTGCCATCACCTATTTAGCCACTGAGGCTAATATTTGAATGTGAAGGAACTGCTGCTGCCTCAGTAGTTTCCCTTCTTCACCTTTTTTAGGCCCTTCACCTCTTAGTACCCACTCCAACGGCTTCAGAGCCGAAACAGCTGCCATGACCTCTTTCCCTCAAACTAGGTGGCCGTGACATTGACAAGCACAGTCTGGAGCACATATTTTAGCAAGGTCAACACCGGGCACATCTATAGAGAATTTTCTGTATGGCCACATACAGTAGTAGTTTTCATTTTCATATGAATCTGTGTTTTTTTTAATGTCGGCAGATTTGGGTATTTCTTTTATTAGGATCGAATGTATGAAGATGCAAGGTAGACCATTTTAGGCAGAACAGTCGACACAGCACATGTCATCAAATTAAAAGGACTCCACCCAGTTTATAACACAGACAGATGTTTCTCATGACCCCTGTTTCTGCTTATCTGTTTTTCTCTGTATGTGTGTGTGAGCGAGGGAGAGACTTGTGATAGAGGCCAAGTCAATCATTTATGGGAGCAGTCAGGAGGTTTAGCCCCCAGAGGAGCGTGGTGAGACGCCACGCTTTAACCTCTTTATGGCTTCCAATAAAAGTCTGACAACAGTCACATTTATGACATTAGGTCATCTTAAAGCCATGCGCTGTGTACAGTACCTTTAAACTCTGCCCTCCTCCAACTCCAAATTAGTGATTTGATGTAATCCAAAGTCACCCCACAGCTACTTTACAGAAGAAAATATAGTTTTTTTTGTTTCTTGGCTACTAAAAGAAAAGTTTTGTGCTGTATATTCTGAAAGAAAATGTGTAATTTGGTTCACACAACTACTGTGTGCACTCCTGCTGGACTCTCAGATACATCCTCACCCCATCCACCATCCGCCTTTTAAGATCTTTATTTGCTTTTCTATGTTTTTGAGTTTCCACACCCATAACACCCGTCCAGAAATGTCGTTTCCCTTTTTTTTGTCTTGTTTTTAATTTGTTCTTTTCTGCATTGTTTAACATGTTTTGTTTCTTTCTTTCCATTCTGTTTCCTTTTCTACCATTCAGTACCTACAGATGAAATGGCCCCTGCTAGATGTTCAACAAGGAGGTCTTCAAAGTAGACAAGCACTTAAAGATGCCAGGTCCCCGTCACCGGCACACATCGTTGTAAGTAAAAACTCCGCCCGGTACTTTTTCTACTTCTTTCACCAGCTCTTCTTCCCTTTTATTCATGACAGAAAGACAAACAAGCCCTGCTTTTTCTTCTCTCACCCAACGTCTTCGGCGTTAAAGCCCTCCCCTTTTCCCTGTGAGTGGATGTTTTGATTGGGAAAAAATGCGTATTTGTTTGCATTTAAATCAGTCACTAACACACCCAGTCAGTTTTATGTAAGCGTGCAAATTTTGAAAGTTTTGTGGATCGCAGAAAGTGGAGCTTTTTGTCTGTTAGTGAGCGATCAGGAGGCGCTGTGGCAGGTGCAGCAGTTGTTCTTTGGACAGCCGATCCCAGAGAAAATGATAACCAAACCCAGCCTGAGCTGGAAGATTACGGAAAACTGGTCTTATGCCGACAACTTTTTTCCTGAGAATGAGCTAATGCTGGGCTGCTAACGTCTTTGAGGGAAGTGTGGGCGTTCCTTCAACATTGATTACCCTATCCGTGGAGTTGGAGGAGTAGTCTGGCAGCAGAGTTGGCCGGACAGCCATAGGGGCATACGCAGCACATACACATAACAGAGCATCCACCCCAGGCATGTCGATATCTAAGAGGCAAGCAGCTCTAGCATGAGCAGCTGAACTTAGTAGTTAGCTAAAGGCATAAAGTTTTCAGGAGGTCAGCGGAAAGGTTGAAGATAGGGAGGTGTACGTTTGTGGTCACGGGGTTAGCGAGCCAGGAAAATCAATGAGTGTTGGGGATTGAGCAGAATTAGTGAGGTGATCGTGAATGCCCCCGGGCCATTATTGGCACAGTTGTTACTTTTCGTTTTGGAGTCGGGCATCGACATCATCTACATATTGTTATGAAAATGAAAATTTGAAAAACGATTTTTTAGATGGAGAAGCCTTCCAAGTTTGTGTGCTCATGAATACAATATCTCCCGTGGTAACCGTTCAGCGCCGGAGCTAATAATACACGGCTGACCCTTTTTGTTTATGCGCTCGGTGCAACAACACAGTTAGTAGTCGTCATGGCTCTGGAGCTCACACAGGAGGAAGATTTTTTTTATCACACATATTACATCGTCAAGACAGAGTGTCCCTCTGAGTCACATTTGACATTTGATCAGTTCAATTACTTTTATGGCATGTAATAAATACCATCTAGAACAGTAACTCAAAGTTGGCAAGCCGAGGCCTCCTTGGTATTTTGCCCGTTTAAGTTAAGCACGTCTTAAAATAGCAGGAGTCGACAAGGCTGTTTATTTGAAACAGAAACCTTGTCAAAAGTTGTGTTTAAGACAAAGAGCTCGCGATGACAGCGTTATTCTGAACAAAACAAGCCCGGCTAAGGTCCTCCTTATCTCTCCCCGCGATGCTCGTGTTATTTTTATACCAAAGAGTTCAGGGGCCTCTTCTTACTCTGTTATTTTAGGAGACGCTGAGAAAAGACTCCCGACTCCTGTGAAGTCATTAAACTGGTCGTAGGCAGCGAAAAGCTGCAGGTAAATACTTGAGGTTTTATCCTGCTATGAGTCATATGGCTGTAAATACTTACCACCTCACATCCACCTAAACTCCTGCTGTACGATTCCCTTTTAAAGGAAGTTTGAGAACAAGCAGTAAAGTGTAACGGTTGCAGCTCCAACTTTTCAGAATGCATTAGTGATGTCATTTTATATAGATTTATGTTGTAATGCATATATTTTTTAAAGAGGACCTATTATGCGTTTGTGCTTTTTCCCTTTCCTTTAGTGTGTTATATAGTTTTTTGTGCATGTAAAAGGTCTGCAAAGTTACAAAGCCCAAAGTCCACAGGGAGTTACTCTCCCCCACAGAAACACTGCTCCTGAACTGCCTGAAACGCCTCGCTTGAAGTCCCGCCTTTTCTTCCGCAACGTTGTGATGTCACCAAGTAACACATTTGCGTAAAACCTGCCTAGCGGCTAGTTTGGCACGCCCTCATACAAAGCTATTTAGAGCAGAGCTGGAGTGGAGTCCGAAGAGTTTGGTTTGGTTGACCAATCACAACCGAGTGGTCCAGCTGACCAATCAGAGCAGACTGGGCTTTTCAGGAGGGGGCGGAGCTCAAACAGAGCGTTTCAGACAGAGGGTGAAAAGAGGTGCTGCGGCACAGCCGGTATGAGAAAAACAGGCATTTTCTGAACATTTAATGTTAAAACATTTTCTAGTAGAACCAAAAGTATGCACCTGAAAATGAGCATAATATGTCCTCTTTAATTAGATTGCCCAATGATAAGTTGGGTGCTAAAATGATCTATTATTATAACAAAACACTTTCGAGTTTTATTTTTGGCAAAATAAATTCAAGCGTCTATTTTTCACAATGTACACAGAAAGTTGTAGCCTAATACAAACAGTCAGGCGTGCAACACTAACAGGCTTGGAACAAAGAGGCAACACCAAAAACAGAAACTTGCTGTGGGGCGAAAACAAAACTTGAAACAACAAAGATGGACAACCAGTCAGATGGAGAAAAATAAGCTTGCATATCGCTGAAGTACAGATCCATTCACAGCAACACAAAGTGACCGTACCTATTGAGTATTAACGTGAAAAGATGCTACAAAAATGCTTGTAATTGATGGATTAGTGAGTTGTAAAACGAACATGTCGATGAAAAAGTGACATTTACATTACCATTAAATTTTTTATATTATATTATGCTATCCATCATTGGATTTCTATTATATTTTCTTCACTGATGGCCCTTGGGCCGAGGAATAACCGATTAGATTTGGTCATGATTGGGATCTGAGGTTTCTGCCCTCAGATGGCAATTTAAGCCACATCCAAAAGTGAAGTTAAGAGACTCGTCCAAACGTCTAAAGGTGTCTTTTCAGGGTGAAAACACAGTTGGGTTTGATGATAAATAACTCAGTATCTGAAACTTTAATGAACCTCCTGGTTTCTCTCTTTCTTCGGGCTTTAGTTCTGAGCAGGAGACAGAAGAACGGAGCAGGGGGAGCGCTATTAAACTGACGTCGTGATTAGTACTGACACTGATCAATATGAGAGAATATATTGTAATATTTGTGGTCATATTGCCCAGCCCCAGTGTGATCCGTTTGATAGAATACACACAGGCTGGTAAGATCAGAGGCATTGCAGCATCGCCGCATAGGCACACACCTCGCTGTTAGCGCCGAGTGATAAAATTGAATGTGAAATGCAGCTTGTATGGTTGCCGCTCCTGCCATCCTGCTCCGCCATCCACCTCTGACTGAGGAGGAAGTGGGATTGAATGTTTCCTTGGTTTGCATCATACTGGCTGTTGTTACATATAGAAAAGACAGATTACTGTGGACAGCGTCGTGAATGCCAATGATAACCCCACACGGACTCCCACTGATGTCACTCAATCAGACTTTTTTTTTTTTTACCAGAAGATGTAGGCCTGCATGTTCTAGTACGTGATCCTCTTATCAATAAATCGGGCTGTAAACGGTAGTTTCTTTTTGTTTACAAATGCGAAGAAGCACCTTGATCTCCCCCCGTGGCCGGAGCGCTAGCAGGCTGCACTGGCAGTGATAAGAAGAAGCCGTGGATTGGCCTGGTAGATAACCGCAATCTGAAGTGACCCTGAGACAGTTGAAACAACAATGGAAAGACAGCGAGAGATAGAGGGGGGAAAATATAGATGGCTGTGTTGATAAAGCCTGTTAGAAAGTTGTGGAAGAGAGATGGACAGGGACGGAGATGCAGACAGACGCTCTCATCTCTCTGGCTGGAAGGCTCAGTCGAGGTGGAACGCTGGAGGATCAGCCGAGAAAAAGAGGAAGTGACCTCACGCAGGCCGGTCTTTCTGAGGGCACGCTGTATGCCCCTGTTTACCATGCCCTCAAAGGGGGCCACGCTAGGACCCTTTGAAGTGCCTGACCGCCCCGCAGGCAGCCTCAAAACCTGCCGCCGCTGAACTTTTATGCCATTGGCTGAAAGTTATTCAATATTTATCCACCTATTGATGTGTGTTTTTTTGAGGGAGAGACTCCCAAGAAACATTTTTATGCCTCACACAGCTCCTGAGGGAAAGATCACAAACAGTCCTCTTGCTTTGTCAACTTGCCTTTTTTTATTGTGATGTTTTAATTTGTGGACTTGGAAGAGGATACTGAGCAGGAAGTAGCTTAAAGCTGGTGGCCGAATTTAGGAAGTGGCGTGTGTATGTTTTTCTTTTTTACCACACCCAGTGACACAGCATAACATACCAGATTGTTTTGTAAATCCACTACTTAAAGTGTGCGTGTGTTGATAGCATCAACAATCCTGCAGTAAAGGAATCCAGGCTCATGTTGGGGATGTCATGACATTATTTGGCTGAAAGGTATTAAACCGTCTCATCTCGCAGTCATGTGATCAAACTTTTTTTTTTTTAGATAAAGAACAACACCTCTAGAATGAGATATATACCATATATTAGGGCTGTCAGTCGTTAAAATATTTAATCGCAATTAATCGCACATTTTTAATCTGTTCAAAATGTACCTTAAAGGGAGATTTGTCAAGTATTTAATTTATTTAACAACAGTGTGCTGTTGAAAATGACCATACCAGTTTTTCCTCGCCAAAATTTAGTGCAAATTTCGAGCATTATTTAGCCTCATTCGTGACAAGCTAGTATGACATGGTTGGTACCAATGGATTCTTTAGGTTTTCTAGTTTCATATGATGCCAGTATCTTCACTCTAGCTATTAAAATGAGCCCGCTACAACCTAAAAATCACAAGTTGCGTTAATGCGTTAAGGAAATTAGTGGCGGTAAAACAAAGTTATATATAACTCGTTATTATCACGTTAACTTTGACAGCCGTAATATATATATATATATATATATATATATATATATATATACACACATACATATAAGCATTTTAAACGTTAAGACGTTCTTATTGAATCCCGTTTACCGTTCTGGGAATTGGGGCAGAAACATGCAAATGTTAAGAGCATACACACACAAACTACTTCCCTGACATTCACGTGCATACACACACGTACACACACACGCACACACAGCCTCAGAGTCTAGAGCCGAGCCCTGGTCGAACAATGTCTCCATTGTTTTGTGGGCTTTCACTGGCAGCAGGGGACGGCTGGAGTGTTAACCATTTCCCAACTGCGCCTCGCTGTGTGTTATTGTGTGTGTGTGCGTGTGTGTCAGAGGTAGTGAAGCATGGGCACAGGGACGAAGAGAGGGAGGGCACTTGCTCCAAGTGTATGGTAATTAGTGTGGAGGAAGTGATGGAATCTGGCCATTTTTATGGCCTGCAAGACCTCCCACCTTAGCCTTTACAACTACTGAACATGCTTATTTTATTCCCATTCAGTCTCTGAAGAATGTGTACTGGAGAGAGGCGGTGTGAAAAGAGCTGACGTGTTTTTGATATAATAAAAACTAACAGAGCCGAGCGTTCAGAAAAGACACGCCACAATGACTCTGTGGATCCCAACAATGGGCCAAAGGACTGGACGCGCGCATGCGACTGTTACTTTAGGTTTGCGTTTAGAAAAGACAGATCCAGGATCACATTCACCTTCCTTGACCGCGTCTCTGTCCGTTTTCGTGGAGCGGGGATAAAGGGGGCTTCCTGTGGTCTGAATGGGCCGTGCACCTGGGTTAGCCAGACAATTGCCCAGAACTCTGGGACGCCTGGCTTCCTCAGCTGTTAATGAGCGACCCCGTGGTCAGCAGGCGCCACCCACACACCGTCCACAGGCTTTACCTAGAAGGCTTTTTCTATCCTGACTTATGCCGACCTTAAACTGCTCTTTCCCTCTGCATTTTGAGCCTTTTTCCAAATAACCTCTCCCCCGCTTTTGTCTTCTTTCTGTGCATGCATCCATCCACCCTTAACCTTTGCTGCAAGGAAGCTCATATCTCACCCATTTATTTATTTACTGCTGTGGTCACTTTTGGCATGTAGGATTGATATAACAAACATACATTATTTCTCAGTTGAATTTCCAGACTGTATCATTATAGATATTGATATGGAAATCTTAATTTACAAATACCATCCTGATTGAAGATTCGATCCATATAGCCCAGTTCTTTTGGGCACGTGACCCAGACCTCAAGATAGAGACCATTGTGCCCGTCAGCCGTCTCTCACTGTCTTCTCCAGACAAGACTTTCGTTCAAGGGGTCACGCTGACATCATCGCCACCGGCCCCGGCCAAAATCTGAGGCCGTCGAGACGTGGCGTCAGGCCCGGGAACTGTGACAATGAAAATGAGAGCACCTCGGTCACTGCATCTGTCCGGCAGTCTGGACGGCCGCTTGTTCCCACAGACAATCCACTCAGTGTTGGCTTAGTCAGCAATAAAACCACAACAATGACTGAAGAGTCTTCGCGCTACTTTATGGACTTAACAAAACACCCAAACACAAGGGATAGTTTGGGTGTTTTGAAGTGGAGTTGTATGAGGTACTTATCTATAGTCGGTGTATTACCTACAGTAGATGACGGTCGGCGCCCCCAGCTTGGAGAAACAGACAGGAGTACCGACACAGGAGCAAAGCAATACAGTGCTGTGACGGGGCCGGCAGAAAAACATATTATAACCACCTAAAAGAAAGGCTCACATAAAAAAATGTACATCCGTTTAAGTGTACGCTATATTTAGAATATTTTCACTTCTTTACCTTATTATCAGACAGCCCTTTCTGACGGGGAACTGAGCTGAAAGTGAAACTTATCTATGCTCTCTACAAAGCCAGCAGGCTCAGATGAAAAAAACAGTAAAGATACGTTTCACTTCAGTTCGCCGTCGGAAAATATTCTAAATATAGCGTACACTTAAACGGATATCATTTTTTTTAGGTGAGTCTTTCTTTTATGTGGCTAAAAACTTTATTTCTGCCTTCCCCATCACTCTATTGCTTTGCTCCGGTGTCGGTGCTCCTGGTTTCTCGATGCTGGGGGCACGCCGACCATCACCTACTATAAGTAATACACCTACTATGGATAAGTACCTCATACAACCCCAATTCAAAACACCCGAACTTTTTTTCCGGAACAAGGTAGATTTTTTTGAGCTTTCGCGGAACGGGTTGAGTTGCGCCTGAATTTGTGAAACAGCAATACGGAGGCGCCGTAGTCCGAACCAAGGCGGCAAACTTTATTACTCCTTTCAACCTTGACAAAGGCAGCGCAGACCAGATCCACTCCTTCCTTTCTTACCTTTCACAATAAAAGCCCTTGACATATAATATTCGCAGCATTTCGTATTTTCATGTTGTTTATTCGTCATGCCCCCAGTTTCTAAAGGCCTTAAGGAGCCTCTTCATTACAACATTTTACTCTAGGAAATGTAAACAGCAGCTTTTTGTATTGACTATGTGTGTTTCTGTGTGTGTGTGTGTGTGTGTGTGTGTGTGTGTGTGTGTCAGTGTGTGAATAGCTCGAGGGCCATTGTCGTCTATTTTCCTTGCTGTGCTATTTGACCGTTAAATAACCCCTGTTGAACTTAAGCCACCTCAGGGAATGTGTGACTCTGTGTCGGACATGCACATTTAAAAGGATAACACATACTTGTAAGTGTGTGTGTTTTACCAATAACCACAGTGTTCACTGTCTAGCTGTTATGGAAAGTTATCTAGCTGGCCCCGGGGTCAAGCACAAGTACAAATAGATCCCAGTGATCTCGCTGCAGAGAAAGCGACCTGCACAGTAGCTTTCAGGTCCCGGAGCCCTTCAGTAAACTAAAGGCCCTGTTGCTTTTCTCTGTATGTTCTGAGACTTCCACGAGCATGTCCTTTCTTCCTTAGCAAATCAATAACTCCCTTCACTTATTTTCTTTCCTCTTTCTTCCTTTCCTGTCCTCTATCATCTCCTGACATCTCTCAGAAAGATGTGAATTTTTGCTCTTAGGAGCAGTAGGTGCAAATCTGCCAGGTTAACCTCCTCCTCTAAAGAAACTTGTATTTGAACAGCTAGTAAGACACAACAACTTCAATTTTAGTGCACACAGTGAAGTGATAAGAATAGCAGACATGGCTGCTCTGGGGACCCGTAGTCCGCACAGTTTGTTACTTTCATTTAGAGTTGTTCCGATACCGATACCAGTATCCGAAATGCGTCCGATACTGCCCAAAATTCGGGATCAGGTATCGGCGTCAGTCTATGTACCGATCCGATACCGTAATTTATTAACCCAGAAAATAATCAACTTGTTTAACAGGAAATCAATTATTCTTCGCCGCTCTGTATCATGGCTGCCGCTGGCAACAACTGTTTTAGAGCAGCGAAGAAGAACTGATTGCAGGTAGTTTGTCAGGTGACGATAGCAAACAACAACAGTGCCTTGCTAGTGGAGAGTGTAACGGTAGTCAGAGCGAGGAAATTGTCAGCCATTTGGCAATATTTCAATGATAATATATATATATTTTTTTATCATACTGGTATCAGATCGGTACTCGGTATTGGCCGATACCGCAAGTTCAGGTATCGGAATCGATATCGGGAAGGAAAAAATGGTATCGGAACATTTCTACTTTCATTTACTTTATAATGCACTTTAAACATCAAGATCAAGTGAAATGAATTACTCTTCTGTGCCAGATCATGATATTTAAAGCTTGAAAAATCCAAAACTCTGTGGTGACAGCGGATCCCCAGACCAGCCGACTGCTCCTCTGAATGGATGCTGAGGAGATGAGGTTACAATGTCGTACCAAAGTGAAATATTGTTTTAACAACCAGCCAGCCAGTACCAACAGCCATGTAACCAGTGCAGAGCCAGTGTATCCGTGTTAGATTAATAATAATGGGGCCGAACATGCACCCAGGAGAAAGCTGAGCCAGCAGAGACGAGGTAGTAGTTTAAATAACTAAAAAGCCAGGGGATGCTTCATTTCCACCAGGGAGGGCTTTTTTTTTGCATAAAACCTGGCCGGCTATAGGATTGTGTGCAGATGTGTGTGTGTGTGTGTGAGCAGGAGATGGAGAGCTGATATAATTGTGTGACTTGGGAACGTCCATCTTTGCCTTTCAGGGGCCCTTCTGCTGGGAATTCCCCGGACAGTCAGATCTGAGCCTTCACCAATTTCATTTGGTGAGAGACCTTTGAATTCCAAAAATATCTTGTTGGATTTTTTTGGCTGATTCCACACGCAAATTAACAACTGATAATTGATGATTTTTTAAAACACAAAAATGAATGAATAACCTAAATTCTGGTGATGATGATGATGATGATGATGATAATCATGCTGTGTTGTTGCTTTGTGCTATAATTCAGTGCTGCTGCTTTGTTGTTGCTGCTGGTGTGCTTTTTAATGTCTGACAAAAATGTGAATCCAGGTGACGGGATAAGTGCTTACTGTCCAGCTTCACGGGGTAGTCGAGGTGCTTCCTTGTTCAGCTCTGTTTGGCTTTTAACTAATTTCTGTGTTAAGGATTCTGTTTGCTTTCTTTTATTTGTCTTATGACTAACCGTTCTGGTTTAATGACATCCTTTTTAGCTTTGGGAGTTATTGTGGATGTGTTTGGTTTGAATTAGCCTGCAATCCTCCAGCAGGAGAAGGATGTTGTGTTTCTCTGAGAAGCTGTTTTGCGGTCTTTATGAGCAACATCTGGGCCTGAACGTAAGACATGATGGAGCAATAACACACACTGTTCATGTCCACTGGTTGATAGGAATGTCACGATTCTCCTAGTCCACGATTCTTTGACTTTCGATTTAAATATGTCATTGTTAGACTATGTAGTCGTAAAGATCAACAGATCATTGGTTGTATGCCCTGACAGCTGTCATTTACACTTTAAAATTCTTCTTTAAAAAGAGAACTGAACTTCTGCAGTGCGTTACAACAAGTGTGCTGTAATCTACAAAAATACGGTTTTGTTGTCACTTACTGTTAAATCGACGATCCTGCTTATGATTTCGATGGTCTAGATTGGAAGCTAATTTCGAATCCATTTCCTATTTATAATCAAAATCGTGACACCCCTACTGGTTGAAGATTTTGGATTAAAGATGACCTAAAGTGACGCAACACCGCATATCCTCTAATTCAAATTCCTCTGTCATTGTCCTGCAACTTTTTATTAAAGAAAATCCCCTGAATACAAGCTGTAATTTAAAGAACCTAAAGGTAAAGTTAGTCTTGATTTGACTGCAGATCTGACACACCGAGGACATCAGTGAGCCTTGTTTTGGTTCGCTTCAGTCTGTCTGTGTGAAGCTGGATAGACGCTGGCAGTATGAAACCCAAAGGGTAACTTATTAATCTCCTCTGAGGTGACCGTGGCTCTGTGGATTGCCTACTTGAATTGTTTGACTAATCAATTGCTTGTTGATTTTGCACACTCTGCAGGGCCTTTGTTGCCAGTAGTCTAAAAAGAAAAGAAAGAAAGAAAGTAAATGAGGCTTTCTTGTGCAAATAGTCCTCTAGGATTTTTAAAAAAAGAAGCAACAAAACAAACCTTCGTCTTCCCATGTCAACTATCTGCCTCCCTCTCTTATACAAGCACCTTTGCTAGAACTTGTTTGACAAGGTCTGGCAGGATCACTGTTGGGTGTGCCTGTCTTTCTGCGTGTATGTTTGTGTCTTACAAACACGCCTTTGTCTACACCAGTGTATATGTAGTATCTCCGCGTCTAAGGTGTGACCTGAGTTTTAGACGACAGGCAGTCGGAGCTGGGTCAGGTCAGGTTATATGTTTTGTGTGTTTGCATACAACACTGTGAACTTGTTTAACCCAGAGACGGATACTGAGGAAGAGGAAACTTTTAGAGGGATGTGGTAATCATGATTTGGTCATGGTTCACTTGCACAAAGAACTAGGATCAAGGTTCAGGAGTGATATTGATAAATTATCTGATTTATGATGGGACCACTCCTAACAGAGCGACGCTCGAGTGCACTCGTCTTCCCCCCAAGATAGCGCGATCAGCGGCCGGCCTCGTGAGCGACAACAGCAGCTCCCCTACGCTACTGTATTAACACAGGAGGCCCGTTTCACAGGGAAACTTGTTTTGACAGAACTCCAGGTGTCTCATTGTTGGGGCTGGCATGGTTCAACAGATTTACCAATTAGCACTGGGCTGAGGGCACAGGAAGGGTGGGAGGAGGAGGAGAGAAGAGGGGAGGGAAGAAATGAAACGAGGGGGGGGAGAAGAAGAAGGAGGAGGGAGAATGGATGAGGCGGATTTGGCCACAGTGATGGAATGAGGTTTTGAGTGAGAGGTGCTGGTAGGGGAAGGTGTGGAGGAGGGAGGAGGGGGTGGGTTGTGACCATACGGAGGCAGGCTGGAGTAAGGCGATCCGTGACCTCGTTTTTTTTTTCTCAGCAGCAGTATGGAAGAGCCACAAAGAGGAGGGGAACTACGTAGAAACAGAAGAAGGGGGCAGGAGGAAAAGTGTTCTCAACATACACCTCATCTCAGCTGAACTTTTAAGCATATTTTTTAGGTAATTTGTCACAGATAAACTCCTGATTCTGTTGCTGCGCGTCGCTAACACACATCCGTCTGCAGGAGCGTCGGTTTGTTTTCGCTGCAAGTCCCCCCGTTGGCTCGCTGTTCTCACTCCGGTACGAGGCAGAATTGTGTGGGATTAAACACAATGTTATTACTCTCACTAACCCTCTTTTGTTATGCCTCAGAAATGTCTGCTCCTTCTTCCAGGAAGTTTGGAAAGTGAACTTTTGAGAGTGATTTAGTGAATATCCCAGGGGTGGCCTGCAGAATTTTTTTGGCTCTTGAGTGTTATGACACTAATTCACTGCAGGTAGCACCGTGAAATCACCGACCGTTGTTTAGTCAAAAACAAGGGGGCTGAAAATATAGAACTAGTTCAGCAATATTGTGCTCCGTTCAAACTGACAGCCGTTGTGAAGTTGAGAAAAGTTCCACTTTTTTAGAGAAGCACGCTTTATTTTGTGTGTGTGCATATTTGAGCCGACCAATCACAACAAAGGACTGTCTCTCTCTATATGTAGGAAGCTGTCAGTTTACTACAACAACAACCAAAACTGTGGTAGCAGAGGAGACGCTGTTTGTCTGATCTTTTAGTCTTTAGGCAGTGCATGGGGTGTCTTCTTTTGGAGTCACTGTTCACTGTTGTCTTTAGGGAAACTAGTGACCTGGGTTCACAATACAGTCACTGCTTAATGCTAGACTTTTAAGTTTCTAATAAAGTCGCAAGTCATAGTGAAGTTTTAGTGGTCTCCAGGAGAACTCTTGTGTATTGACGTGCCATAATAAGGCCTTTTAAATGAACATTGTGTTAAATTTAGGGGGATCTATTAGCAGAAATTGAATATAATATTAATATTTATGTTTTCTTTAGTGTTTAAACACCTGAAATTAAGAATCGTTGTGTTTTCGTTAGCTTAGTAGAGTCGTTTATATCTACATAGGGAGCGGGTCCTCTTCACGGAGCCGGTCGCCATGTTTCTACAGTAGCCCAGAACGGACAAACCAAACACGGTCTCTAGATAGGGCCATTCGCGTTTTCACGTCAGCCATCGTAGTTCTCCTACACGCTTTGCACACGGGAGAAGTTTCAGATGGTTGCAGTCTGCAACCTTGCCGCTAGATGCCGCCAAATCCTACACACTGCACCTTTAAGATTACGCAGCGTTGATGTGAGCTAGAAAGCTTCACTTAATCTTTATAAATGGTCCTAACACTTCCTATTTTCCTATTATCACTGAGCAGGACTGAATTCAGTAGCACCAGGAATGCTTTTTAAATAAATATTTAGGCTTTGACACGTGAAGCCTAAATATTTATACCAGTGTTGATACCCATATCTTGTGGGCAACCAGGACAGTGCTAAGATGAATTAAGGGCGCTTTCACAAGCCAACATTTAGTCCCTTTTAAACAAACTCTGGAGCGGTTCATTTGGGCAGTTGTGGACGCAGTAATCGTACTCCTTCGATACTTCTGCAGAAGTCAAATTTTGGCTTGACATCTGGGCTGAAGAGAACATACCAAATATGCTAAATAAAGTCCACAAAGTGAAAAAACAGACAGCAATATTTCAAGGTCCGCGATTCCCTCTGGAGATGAAAAAGATAAATTTGCTCCTTTGTACCCTCAGCAAATTCATTTTTAAAATTTGGTCCGCTTTAATTTGCACTGTGAAACTGAACCAAATTAAATAGAAAATGAACCATGAGTATCAATTTCACTCTGATTCGGACTAGCCAAAGGAACTATTTGTGAACGCGCCCTAAGACATTATCATTTAAGAATTCAACCATGTACCTCATAGCAATCAATAATCAGAAAAGCAATTAATAATAACACTAGAAAAGGTGTTTCAAAGATGCACCAAACTGCGTCCTTAATTATAAGCTCCAGATCACTACGCCGCCTCGTGAATCCCTCTGGTTTTGTAATGACTTTAGCGTCGAGTGATCCCACAATCGCTATGGCGACACTCTGTTGTATATATTTACTTATGATTGAGAGTGATGGAGACAGCTCTTTGGACAGGGAGAGTAGATAGGGACTAGAGTGCATGGGGAAAGATGGGGGGGAAGAATATGAAACCCCCGCCAAATTCCCCAAAGAACAAATCACAGTTATGGATGAATACACTGTCACAGTCAAATTTTAACTCTGTGGATGTGTGTGTGCGTTGAAGACGGTGGAATGCTGAGTGATTCCAGAGAGCACTTAAGCCGCCTTGAATTCACTTTTCTGTTCCCCGCCCGCGTTATAACAGCAGAGGGGCTTTTCTTTGGAGTTTGCAGGGGTAAACACGGGGTATATGCTTTCTGAGTCATTTAGCATCGTCCTCACCGTCACCTCCCTCATATATTCTAAACAATGTTTTCAGGTTTGTCGGGCCAGCCTGAACGAGACTAACCCCCCAATTTATTTGATTTTGTTCCTCTTGGCAGTTCCGC
>CAKALU010059487.1:2815-24223 GCA_916700995.1 Hozukius guyotensis
ATACTCTTCATGACCTTTACCTTGTCCTCACATTATCATTTAATCTGTAGCTTTGCAAGGAAAAAATATGTCAAAATCAAACTGACATATAAACATGTCACTTTTTGTTTAAAGGGACTGTTTGTAAGAATCAGAATGTCTTGTTAACAGCGACACCTGTGGCCGTTAAATCAACGAAAGTCAGCGTTGGGCTCGCGCTTGTGCTCGCGCTTGTGCTCGCTCTACATAGACATGAACGAGCATCGATCAAAACAGTGAGGAGACACACGTCAACTAAAAGCACAACATCACTCTATATTTCAGCTGCTTGGCGGTAATGTTAGCTGACCAGATGAAGGTCTCTCCATGAATCAATGATGATCCTAGTGTTGGCTTTTCCTGCTTCAGCCTCCCGACCGCAGCCGGAGGGAACAGGGGAGACACCGGAGTTTTGTTCGGAGACGATAACGTTTCTCTCTGCGGAGCCCCGTCACTTCACAAGTCCTCCGACCGCGGCCAACACTGTTTAACAGACGGGCTTCACTAGATAAAACCAAGAGGTTTTGGTGCTTCCGTGTAGTTTGTGTTGGAGTCTGAGTCTGAACAGCGTAGCCACACGGGAGTGCGCATGGGACACCAACCCTGATTGATTTATACGTATAAGAAGTTACAAACAGTCCCTTTAACTAATTAGTCAACAACTAAAGAAATTGGTAGCAGGTTACTCAGCCTAGCTCCGTCACAGGTGCCTATAAACAACTCCGAAAGCCTCCACACCCACACACCCCCGACACGTTCTCACTACCAACTTGTCAAATACCGACGCTTGGTCAGTGACCCTACACTTCAAACTATGACGCTCTAGGTGTCCCTCTAGAGTCAGTGTAGGACGTGTCAGGGACGGCGTGTCAGTCTCCACTCGTTACATACATAGTGTCTTTTCAAAATAAACTCCCAATGTAGGTTTACTGAGTTTTTAGGTTTACTCACGCAACATAGCTAGATGGTTAGGTATTGGAAAAGATCATGGTTAGGGTTAAAATAAGTACATTTTTAGGTAAAATAAGTAGGCCTGGGCTATGCTTGTTACAGTGACTGGAGTTAGTTAAGTTCTGGAGTTACGTAACAAAACTAGAGTAAAATAAGTCAACGATGACTTGGTTTCACACAGGACATGAACAGCTGTCTCAGTCCAACCTCCCCTCCCACCCTATGCACACTTTCTCTGTCTTTATACTCCGTTATTGGCTCTGACCGTCTAATACTGACATGGGTGGGTTTGTGTTGGAGTTGGTTGAAAGCCCGGTACGTCTCATACAGACACTAAAGGGTGCCTCCGTGTTGTAGCATTATGCGTTGGCGTTTGACGAGTTGGGAGTGAGAACGGGTTGACACATCACATGTTCTGTGATTAACACTTGTAGAAATAGAAAACAAGATATTGTGGTTTAACAAGTGGCCAGCCTACAGGTTGGAGTCCTACAGTGCTGTCATCGTGGTGAAGCTGCTGCTCATGCACCCTCACAACAACCAACAAAACCCAGGTGATTCCTGATTGTGGGTTTGTCAGTGGCTAACATTAGCTAGACAGCAAAGAACACGCAACGATAAGACAACACAGTAAATAGGACAACTTTGAATTTACAGGAAGACGGAATCACATCTTTTAGTAGACACATTACTGTAACAGCCCGGACACACCAGGAACGTCAGGAGCGCGTGGTGGCTGCGTTACCTGTTGCTTTTTATTTCAGCGTCCGTGTTAACAGGTTAGAGCAGCCACACTGCCCGCGTGAGCTGCGCCTCTTCTAGAGAATAGAGGTTGCGCCTATTTTTTCTCACAGCAGCAACAGACAGTGAAAGCGATCTATTGACTGTATATTAACATCATATCAGCTACATTACTACAGTTTCAATGTCTAGACATCTGTACAATATGTCACGGACAGTGAAGGTGATCTATTGACTGTATATTGACATCATACCAGCAAGATTACTACAGTTTCGATATCTATCTGTAGAATATGTTACAGAGATGAAAAAAAGTAAAGACTTATTTTTAAATCAACACTTCCTGCTTTCATTTCAAAATAAAAGCCCTCAAGCGTTTTTTTCTGTAGACAGAATTCCTTCATTTGTTAACAAAAGGCTTTTATTCTGAAATAGGTGCCGGACAGTGTTCTAGAACATGCAGTGACTTGGAGAGCTCCATGAATGAATATAGTACGGAGTTTTAATTGTGGATTATTACTATTATTTACAAATTACTACTATTTTCTTAACCTTTCTCGGTCTAAAATAAATATAAATGATATTTATAATGAAATGAAATGGCCATTAAAAGGAAAACTCGATGCAAAAAAGAAAGGGCTGACAGCAGCAGCTGCAGCAGCAGAAACGCAGCTGACAAGCAGCTGAAATGCAGCTGGTGTGAACACCCGACGCATGAATGACGCAGCCACCACGCCACGCAGCCGCCACACGCTCCTGCCGTTCCTGGTGTGTCCGAGGCTTAACACACTACGAAGTAACTACTGCCCAACACTGTTAACCATATTGCATAAAAACAGTACAAATAAACATACAAATAAATGACAAAGACTTATGCTGGGAGTGCTTTGGGAAGTTTCTATGGACGTGTTCACGTGTGTTTTTGGGGCCATGTCTCTGGGTCGCCATTGGAATCCAATGTAACTGCTGTGAATCCAAGTTGACTGCAGCTTTTCCTACAGTGGGTGAGCAACTGATGCTAGAAAGGCAAACTTCTGGTGGAGAATTAGTTGGTTTGGGTTGATATGAGGCTTTGTGTACCGGAGTTAGGGATGGAAGGTGACGGGGAGAACTACATTTTTGTGACAGATTCAGTGACTTGTGGACAGCAGACGAGGTCGGGCAGGAAACAAAGGAATTACCCAAAGAAAGTGTATAACCGTGTGGCAAGCAGCCTCTGTTGGTCTTTCTCATCCTGCCATACTGGTAGCATTTCTGAATATACACTTGAAGAGCCTCAGCCATCGGTGACTCAGCTGGTTTTAGTCCAAGACGGTGGTTCAGCCCAAGAATTATGGGCTCCAGCTTCAGGTGAAAGCTTTTATTGTGACACTACAGTGGAGACTTCAAATTGAATCTATTTAGTATATGGAAGGTATTTTTCTATTTCAACTAAAGCAGTTAAAGCACTTAGTTGTATATTTACTACAGTTTGCATTATTGGGTCATTGGTCTACCAGCTTCATTGCTCCAGCCCTGCTCCTCGCTGCCTGGAGAATACAGGTAATGATATTTATTTTCATTCACCAGAGTTTATTTGATGACTAGGTGGTTAAAGGTAGGGTGAGCTACGAAATGATTAATGTCAGTAGGAAAGAAACTGGGAAACTAAAGCCATTGGATTGGAACGACAGATGATGGTCTATTTTACCACTATAACACACAAAGAGTTGAGATGGACGCCTGCAGCCTTACTGCAGGGTGCATCATTTAGAGGCGACATTCAGCTGCTACAAATAACAATAAATGTTGCAGGTGCATGAGAAACAGAATTGAACCATTATGTCTCCGATACAGGAAACTCTATTTATAAAGATCCATATGCATTCACAGAGGGGAGAGAGAAACAGACTGTAGATACGTTAGAGACACAAAGAAGTAGTGCACAGGAAGAGGGAGCTATCTCTCTATCTAGCACTGATTGTTACACACACATGCAGATCTTTTCCCTGTCACGCCCCGCTACATACATGTCTCTGGTCTGCACCCTGGCAGACCTCATTAACACAGTCATACATCTATCGCTGTCACAGAGCACTGAAGCTGCTGGAGCTCAGATCAGATGCCATGTTGACAGTTGGTTATTTCTGGTGCTGCATTGTGTGCATCTAATTGAAGTGTGGTAGGTATGAGCCCGCACACACACACACACACACACACACACACACACACACACACACTCACACACACTCCAGATTGTACGAAGAGCCAACCACAGACCTGTAAGCCCGAGTGCAAGAATGCAGTGAGTCACTCACACAGTTCTATCTGGCAACGATCACAAACGCCTGGAGAGAACACGGAGATGATTTAATCTGTAAACAGCTCCGGACGGGGACTGTGGCCCTCTCCATTCACACTGATCAGCCTATTTAAAGGGACTGTTTGTAAGAATCAGAAATTGCTTGTTAACAGCGACACCTGTGGCCGTTAAATCAACGAAAGTCAGCGTCGGGCTCGCACTTGTGCTCGCTCTACATAGACATGAACGAGCATCGCTCAAAACAGTGAGGCGACACACGTCAGCTAGAACCACAATATCACTCTGCAGGCTTTTCCTGCCTCAGCCTCCCGAACAGGGGAGACACCGGAGTTTTGGTCGGAGACGATAACGTTTCTCTCTTCACAAGACACGGGAAACCTCTGTTGGTCTGGAGGAGCTGCAGCATTTATTTCTGCACAAACGTCCACTGTACATTCACTAGATATTCTCAGAGCTAAACTAACTCTTCTGCAGTGTGTAGTGTGCGCGCATGCACGTGAGAGTGGCGCGATAATGATCGCAGTGTGTGAGTGAAGGCGAGCAGGCAGAGGAGCAGAGTACAGCAGAGACTCCGGTCCTGGAGACCAAAGCTACGGTCTCCCCCGCGTCCTCCCCCGCGTCCTCCGACCGCGGCCAACACTGTTTAACAGACGGGCTTCACTAGATACAACTTTGTGGTTTTGGTGCTTCTGTGTAGTTTGTGTTGGAGTCTTGTCTGAACAGCGTAGCCACATGGGAGCGCGCATGGGACACCGACCCACAATAATTTATACGTGTAAGAAGTAACAAACAGTCCCTTTAAATAAACTGCACTTTGTGAGAGTGTGTGTGTGTGTATTTTTTGTCAGGGATGTATTTCGAAAAATAGATAAAGTCTGGCAAAATGGCCAATTTATTTGCATGTAACAGGCTGGGTATCGTTCCGTGTGAGACCAAGTCAACGTTGACTTATTTGACTTTACTTTTGTTACGTATTTTCAGTACTTCACTAACAGCAGTTACGTAGTTATTTTTTAACCCAAACCCTGATCTTTTGCTAACCCTAACCAAGTAGTTTTGTGGAGTCTAAAAACGAATTAAACCCACATTGGAAGTTTATTTTGAAAAGAGACTTCATGCTTGTCGTCCCTGACACGTCCTACACTGACACTAGAGGGGCATCTAGAGCGTCACAGTTTGAAGCGTATAGGGCCACTGCCAAGCGTCGGTATTAGACGAGATGGGAGCGAGAACGTGTTGAAATATCCGGCTCATTAGCTGCTAAATGCTCCACTGTGTTCACCAGCTAACTGTGTCGGTGTGAGACTGGAAACAAGGCTGATGAGAGTTGTGAGACTGGACCAAAAGACTAAACTTGTGAGCTGTAAAATCAAAACAATGAGCTGAAAGACGCAAAACGGCTCTGTAAAGCTGAGCAGAACTGCAGAGTCCGCTGAAAAAGCCTTTCATATTTCACATGGTAATTCCATGGTCAGTGTATCTTTTGGTCATTTGATTTTCCTTTCACAAACGGATATTAAAAAACAAAAAAATTGTGGTTATCTGATTTTTATTTTAAAATACAAAAATTAATATTGAAATACAAGACGTTGTTCTTAATCGGGGTCTAAAAAGGGATGAATTAAACTTAAAAAAACGGGTTGATTTTCATTTTCTATTTCTAAAAACAAAAAATAAAATCACAAGAAGACAGAAAAGAAAAAATGCCCCGTTTTCTTCTTATTCTGCGACCGGAACTTGCCATTTACAAAGTAAAAGCGCGTATGAGGACGGTGCTGTGATATGACCATGTCTTCTTCCCTGAGATACACTCTTTTATTGTTTCAAAAAACTACGTACCAATCCATGTTCATCACCTTCAGTTACACAGCAGCACCGTGCTTCTTTTTCTGTTGTACACAGTACTGTCCTCATCATACGCGCTCTTACTTTATGAAAAAAAAAAGATATGAAAAAAAACCACCCGTTTTTTTTTTCATATTCTGTCTTCTTGTGATTTTAGTTTTTGTTTTTAGAAATAGAAAATTAAAATCAACCCATTTTTTAAGTTTAATTCATCCCTTTTTTACCCCAATAAAGGAAAACGTCTTGTATTTCAATATTATTTTTTGTATTTTAAAACGAAAATCGAATAACCACAAATTTTTTATTTTTTTAATATCCGTTTGTGAAAGGAAAATCGAATGACCAAAAGATAAACTGACCTTCCATCTATTGTTCAAACTATTTATTAGTGGAGCTTTACAGCTGCATTTGTTGTATTTTCTCTAAAACAAGCTGAAAACACATCATCATATTATATGTGCAGCTGTGATGTCTACATTCATGGTTCTATGTGTGCATTTTGTGATTGTGACTGCATGTGGGCGCATGTGAGCACAATTGTTATTATGCTTGTGTGTGGGTGCATGTGTGTGTGTGTGTGTTTGTGCAAATTCCTGACACCAAGCCACCCTCACCATCTCATTGTGTGAGCTGTCTGGAGGATGTACAATGTCTCCTTTGCAGACTTTGTGTTTCTCCGGCTCTTCGATACAGTCTACACACTGCAGCCCCCAAAGGATTCTGGGACATTGCCAGAGCTAGCTCTCTCTTTTGGGTGTCTGGTTTGTTTTTTCTCTCTGACCCTGTCAGTGTCACATTGTTTTTAGAGAAGATGCCTCATAAATCTGGAATTTCTCTTTCAATAGAAAGGATGCCTCATGAATCTGTATTTCTGTACGTGTCACGCTCTTTACTCACTGGCGTTAAACCCTTCTACTGCTTCTGGCAGCAGGTTGAGAAACACAGGATGCTTCAGTACAGGTAGCAGCTAATTACACGCTGTACTTTCTTAGCAGACCCATGAGCGGATGATGCACAAGCCTATGTAAATGTGTATGTAAATGTCTTCTTACAGGACTAGTAGAAAGCCAAAATGTATTGTTGGACCTGCTTCAATATGGTTTTAATTAGCAGGAGTTTCTAGGGTGACATTTTTCAAACTGAGTCTGAAAATCTGCAGAACCTGAGGCACAGGGCAATTTTACAAGCAATAAGTGCCCTAAAATTATTACGCAGGTTTTTAATTCCCACACAGAATAGAGCAATGTTGACTGGCAACAAATGTGCAAGTACAACACAACTCTTTTTCAGGCACGTTTTTATTATCTGGAGCAAACGGACGTGACTTGCATTGCCTCAAAAAGTTGCCTTGTGTATCATTACCTCTCAAACATTTGTAGATACAGTATGTACCCTCTTATCCAAGATACATTCGGGGCCCTGTTTTAGTGTAGGCACATGCATGGCACGCTCTGTGCCTTAATTCACAAAAATAATGCCCACAGACTCAGGTTCTGACTAAACAACGGGGATGCATTCAGCACAGTGCAAAGAGGCTGAATTACACTGTTTTCAGTTTTATGAATCAAATGCAGAACTGTGTCTTATATTTGACAATAAAAAGCCTTTTTTTTCTTTTTTTTTCGTGCGGGCTAACTTAACACAGTTTCCTGGGCAACAGGGACCAGTGTCGACACCCGCAGGTAGCATAAATGTGTTCCTCTTATATCAGCATAGCCATGTGTTCTTGTTCTTGTTTCCTATTTGGGCCTGTAGTTGAAAGAATATATCAAACATCCCCCTTGATTATTAATGATTAGGTAACCAGGATTAGATATAATTGTATTTTTCTGTTAATTGTTCATGTTTGTTCCTTATTTTGGTTTGTGTTGTGGATTGAGGTCGTGAGGTGACAGATGTGTCGTGGTGTTGTCCAGATCTGAGCTGGGTTCCCCAAAGTGTTTGTCACTAGTTATTTGTTCCTGCAGAGCTTCGCTTGGGTGGATGTTGGAGCACATATTTTAAATAGAATTCTACCGAGATCTGTTTACTTTCACCATGTTGCTCAGATGAGATGCACAGTTTGTATAATACAGAGAATGAGGATTATGTAATGTCGCTATCAAATATATTTAGTATGACAAGAAAGACAACAGAGATATATTTGAAACAAACAAGCTGGCGTGTTTTATTTGTATTTTAATCTGTTGAGTGATTTATAACCTTCTGGGTTTTCACACCCAAATGGTCATCAGCAAAATACAAACGAAAAATACAAATGAAGTTTAACACAGAATAATAATATATATTTTTCTTTAATTATGTGATTGAACCAAGATGCGTCACATAATCACAATCTCAAAACCTTCAGTGCTGACTGTCATCTTCAGTGATGCGTGTTAAAGTGAAACTAGTTTGTACAGACATTTTGGGAAACACAAACCCAGAATCCTTCTCTTGTTCTAATCTCTCTCTAATCTCTGTACTGTGCTGTTTCCCTACAGTGATTGACATGGTAGAAACCTGGTAAACTGCTTTGTGCTCTCAGTGGATCGGTATTGCCATGTGCTCTGTACTGTATGTGCAAAATGTGATTTGGGAGGTTTACTGAACTTAATGAAATGTACTGAAGGTGATGAGAAAGATTGAAAACTAAACATAAAGAAGGGTGGACTCCACTCACTCAGGTGACGTGTGAAGGGAGGTGTAAGACAATGTGTGTGAAACACTAAAAAGTTAAATATATCCTTATTTATGTTATAACGCTGCACACTTTGTATTTTTATCCCTATAATTATGCTGTGTAAACATTTGGTTGTAGAAACACATGCATAACCCCTTTCAGTCAGATAGACTCACCCACACACAGTCACTTAAAATATATGCACTGACACTAAATGAAGCCCACAGCACTGACTGCACTAACAATGACTAGAGTCAGATATGACCCAGTTTAACAGTACTGAGAACATACAGTATATATTCAAACTGGCCTGTTCTCACTCCCCAACTTGCCAAATTATGCAGCTTTGCCCGACGCGTCAAACTATGACACTCTCTGTGGCTGTAGTTATGGCAGGAGTAAAGCAGGAAGTCAGGTGATGTGATATGAAGATAGATGCAAGAAGGACACACCCTCAAAACGCTCACAGTTTGGTTAGGTTTAGACACAAAAAACTACTTGGTTAGGTTTAGACACAAAAACTACTTGGTTAGGTTTAGACACAAAAACTACTTGGTTAGGTTTAGACACAAAAACTACTTGTTAGGTTTAGACATAAAAAACTACTTGGTTAGGTTTAGACACAAAAAACTACTTGGTTAGGTTTAGACGCAAAAAACTACTTGGTTAGGTTTAGACCTAAAATCTACTCGGTTAGGTTTAGGAAAACAACATGGTTTGGGTTAAAATAAGTACGGGCATTTGGTAAGTTATCTCAGGGGGCGTGTCTTGTTGTAAAGTGGGCGTGTCGTGTAGCCTGCCAGGCTGCAGATGGACCCTTCTCCTCACACAAATACAGGACTCACCCAGGAGAGTGGTGTTCGTCAGTGCCGTAGTCAGCAGCGGAAAAATGTTCAACTACAGGCACTCAGAGCGGCTGCACAAAAAGGTCGGAGGCTAGGAGCATAGACGCTGTGTACAGCGTGTTATGGGAACAGTGATTAAGTTAAACACAAATATTATAGCAGTCAAACACAAATGTTAAAATTAACTAAAAAAAGTTAAGTAGCAATCAAACACCGGTGCCATAGGTTTGGGGATTCTCAGCTGCACTGCAGATGTCCATTTTGTCTTAACATCACCATTAAAAATTACATTTCAAATTAGATGTAATGTTTGCAGTAGTCACATAGTGCAGTAAAATGTGTTCCAGGCAGAACAGCATGGACCACCCCGAAAAATGTGGCTTTGTGTATGCGCACACGCCCTGACCTCTGCCTCAGATGGTCTGGGCTTAGCCCCGGACCTTGTCAAATAAAAACACCCCTGGTGTTCGTGTCCGATGTGACACCATTTAACTACATTGCTTACGAAATATAGCGTAGTGAAGTTACGTAGGTTATGTAACGTTACTTACTAACGTAACTTAGTGAAGTTACGTAGGTTCCCTAATGTTACTGACTAACGTAACTTAGTGAAGTTTCGTAATGTTACTTACTAACGTAACTTAGTGAAGTTACGTTACTTACAAACGTTACGTAGGCCACGTAACGTTACTTACTAACGTAAGTTAGTGAAGTTACGTAGGTTCCGTAACGTTACTTACTAACGTACCTTAGTGAAGTTACGTAGGTTCTGTAACGTTACTTACTAACGTAACTTAGTGAAGTTACGTAGGATCTGTAACGTTACTTACTAGGTGGAAGTGTTCTCTGGGCTTGCCTCAGCACTAATGTGAAGACATTTTCAGAATCGGTCAGACCGTTTGGCTGAAAAGTGAGTTTTTCTCATCACCCTATATATAGTATTTGGGCACATGGGACTACTGTTTTTACAATAGGCTACATTATATTTGAGCAAAGAACAGTTGTCCCATGTGCCCAAATACTAGTTATAGTATGATAAGAAAATATCTGTATCTCAGAAACTACAAGGAGCACAATCAAGTATTTGGTATCTATGAACTCATAATAAGTTGAAAATCAAAGATATGCACACGTGTGAAAAACTGTTTCATAGGGGAGATGTTTAATAAACACAATGTTAGCATTTTCCCTAATTAGAAAAAAATAATCCTGACTTTGACTATTGTTAAAAGTGTGATTTTTCACGTGATCTAAAAATATCAAAGTTGTACTGTCAGAAACTTGCCCAAAGTATTTCCGTACCAAATTTCAAGACTTTTGACCAATCAGAACAAATGTTGGCATTTTTCCTTATAAATAGGTTAACTACGACTAAGATTTCTTTAGTTGATTAGTGATTTTTTTGCTTTCTCATGCTGAATGACAGAGCACATCTCTGGTACACACAAGATTTAAAGTGCTGCTTTTTTGTGATTCTTTGTGGAGAAACTCAGTTTTACAGATCTGACGATTAAATCAACTAATTGATTAGTTGACAAAATCATGTGAGTGTTAGTCGACTAAGAATTTCTTAGGTGAGGACAGCCCTAATCCAAACCATGATCTTTTCATAAACCTAACCAAGTAGTTTCCTGTGAAAACAGAAGTTTACTTTCAAAAGACAGTGCATGTATGTAACGAGCGGATATTGACATGTGTAAAACTGACACTAGATTGGTATGTAGAGCATCACACTGACCAAGCCGCCATATTTGCCGAGTTGGGAGTGAGAATGTGTTGTTCAAACAATACAGTATATAACAGAAACAAATAAATACAACATAAATATACACAATGGTATGACGTTTATTGCAATTAGATCATGTTCTCTGAGACACATGTTTCAGTTGTTTTACAGCAATATGAGACCACTAATTTTTAAACATTTAAAGGGGCACTCGTCCAATTTTACACACATGAAGATCAGTTTACTTCTCATGAGGAGTACTACAGTACATAGCCGGTGACAACAGTTGTATAACGTCGTCTGTGGCTTAGGATGGTGCTTTCTACTGGAGAGAGAGAACTAGCGTTCTAGAGAACTGGTGCTGTCATCAGGGTTGTTTGGGTGGGGTTGAGGAATAACACTTTTCTTTGTGTTTAAACTGGGTGCATGGAAATTGAAAGACATGAGCATTTACCAGGCAGGGAGGACTTTATGAAAGTGCAATACGAAATTGCTGGAGTACCCCTTTAAAAAAATGACATCATAAAAATGTGTGGCTCACTTGCTCAATGGCAGTCACATGCATTACATTTAAATGAAATACAGATTCCACACAGATATCAGAAAATTATACCATTACATACAATTATATATTCACAATCACTACCTCTGAAACATGGCGTTATATCATATGAGGCTTGGAGAGACCATTTTCAACTTTAAAGTCCATTTTACATAATCATAGAAATGAATATTTCCAATCAATGAGATATGATTAACCTTTCCCTTAACAGTTTGACATTTTGGGAATAATGTTTATTCTGTTTCTTTCTGAGAGTTTAATGAGAAGATTGATACCGTACTCATGTGTGTGTGTGCATGAAGTATGGAGCTAGTGCCTGGAAGCGATTAGCCTAGCTTAGCTTAGTTTAGCTTAGCATAAAGATTGGAAGCAGGGGAAACTTTGTATACAAACAGAAATGTAAAAAAGCACAATTTTTGGTTTTAGAAGAAGTTACCTGCTGTAACAATTTTTTGACAAACAACACTTTTATCACACGTAGGTCCTCACCTTCTGCATCTCCGCTGGTTGCCTGGCATCCACCGTGTCACTACCAGATTCTGGGAAGTCACTGACCCCAGCTGTTGTTTGCTAAGAAACTGTTAACTCCCTCTAAAACCACATTTCTGGTCCGGTACAGATTAAAGAAATGCAGTGTATTCATTACTTTAATTTAGAGGAGTTGGTAGGCGCATCTTTGAACAGATTTTAAGAGACAGGCTAGCAGTTTCCCCCTTCTTCCAATCTTGATGCTAAGCTAGGCTAGTAGCTAGTATTACCAGAGACTGGTATTTATCTTCCTATATCTTCTTACTCTCGGAAAGACAGCAAATAAGCACATTTCTCAAAATGTCACACTATTCCTTCAATCAACACACATTTTGTGAATTTGCTGACTTTGACTGTATGTGGCCTATGAGATCATCACATCATTACGTAGAAGCAGAAACTATGGCTTTGAATACATTTCTTTACTGTCAGATGTGACCCCAGCTGGCCACGTAAGGGTTAAGCATCCCTAGTCATGCTAATGATCTTGCTAATGTGAGATGCCTTTTCTGCACCACATATGTACAAAGTTATTATAACATAATTAATGTACTCGATAATCCCTTGAAGAACAAAATAAGGTTAGTCTAGTGCCTGTTTACAGCAGGAGGAGTGTTTCCTTTTCGTTACCCGCTCACACACAGACAAAGAGAGTGAAACAAGACGGGATATGCCAGCATTACTTATGTTATTATAATTCATATTATAATAATAATAGTAATCGTAATAATATTTTGTTGTGGTTGTTGTTGTAAGTGATCGATGTGACACTGCAGTGTTTTCTTAAACTGTTGGTTGAGGTGAGACATGCAGAAGAGAATGAGAAATGTATCACAATGTGTTAAAACTTCCAGCGAAAGGCAAAACGGAATTAGCTTCAGGATGTGTTGGGATGATGTAATGTACACGTGGAAAGGCCGAAGCCTGCCAGTCACATTGTTACACCAATGATACAATCAATGGGTTAATGTTGGGTTAAAGTTTCATCAAGAGCAGGTATATGATGATGATGATGATGATGATGATGATAATGTTGTATGAAAGAACTAGAGACGATCATGACCAACCTCCCTCCTCTCTATAGTCTCACTAGAATTAACCAGAAAAGAGGACAAAAGTCAGACAATTACAGGCATTCTCCTCTGGAGCGTGAGCTGCGACCATCGGCGAGTCTGTTGTTGTACTCACCTGTCTTATGCTCCACAACTTGCTCAAGCTCTGCTCATTCTTTCTCAGTGAATAACACATAGTCCCCTCTAACTTGTGGTCAAACATCTTAAGCTGAGTTTGGCTCAGCAGTTACAACTAGGGATGTCATGATACCAGAAATCTAGTGGTCAATACCAATACCAGTGAATTTCCACAATTCTCGATACCCAATTCGATACCACGGTAAAAAAAAACCCAACAACAACAATAAATCCCATGTACTTCAACACGTACTCTTTTATTAAAAACTTTTGAACATTACAAAAAACCGAGGCATGTAGCCTTTAAGTAATAAATAAAAATAATTGACCCATTTCGTTCATTTTGGCGTATCAGCAGCATGTTATCAATCGATAGTCAGACAACCGACACTACATACTGACCGTGAACGCATCTGGTCCATCAGCTCAGAGTAGCAGGTGTCACACACGGGACGAGAGAGTTGACAGACCGAGAAATGGCAGAGGATTTGTTGTCGAAGTGAAAAGCAAACGCACATATTTCGCAATATTTCCTGTTTAATCCCAATACTATAAGGGAACCATAACGTTAATGAGATAATCGCCGCAAGACGGATGGAGCCGTCACAGCCGGTGTGCACGGAGCAGCGGCGCCAGTTAGACACCCGCAGCGGAGCCCCGCAGCAAAAGCTCTACCAGAGAGGCCAGACACACCGCCACCCGACGGTAAAGATCAGAGTCAGCGCTCTGCACATGTTGACCGTCATCTTTCTTGTAAAAGGTTCGGGGTAATCGGTAACACCGGTATTGTCTCAAGTTTATTAACCGGTGGGAAATTTTTCTCACTGTCACATCACTACCAATGACCATTACAGGCATCGTACGGTACCTTTGGTACTGTAGAAAAAGAGAACCGTCACGTTTTTAGAATTAGGGCATCGACTTGGTACCGAAGTATCGGTTCTCGTGACATCCCTAGTTACAACTGTGATAGAGAGAAAAGCTTGTGCTTATGTTTTGCTAGACCCGGCATGCACCCGTTGGTCACGCAGCATGTGGGTGTGTATGAGTTAGGTGACGATGCTAGACGGGTGGTGTATTCAATCAGTGATTGATTAAGGTAGGCTATAGATGCAGTAAGTTTCTTACCTTTACCGAGTCACAATAACGCTAACCTTAACTATAACCAATAATGAGGTGATCCTGTAACGGTCACGGACTGCTGGGCCCGGCCTTGGTGCGACACTCAGCTCTTCTTCACTGCTGAAGCTCCATTTTCTCCATTCTCACGTTACTTTTACTCTGCAACGGATACGACTTCAATGTAACAATGCTTGAGATTAAAATACTTCAGTAAAAGTTAAGATACCAGTAATTACAAAAGTTTTTTTTTCTTTAAATGCTCAAAAAAGTAAAAAAAACTACTTTGTTACAGTAACGAGAGTGAATGTAATTTGTTACTTCCAACCTTGCTTATTAAGAATAATAATGCCCTGTTTAATGAAGGGAATATAAAAAAGAGCCTAAAACTATCTTTGCAGCATTTATTCAGATTACATGTTTTGGGTGCAAATAGATCCACATCAGATCACTTAATTTAGCATTTCTGTAATATTTTTGGAGTGGTGATTTGACCGCGGGTCAGTCAGGGTGATGACATATTGTAGGTGTAGCTGTAGCCAGCGTCGACGTGGCTGGCAGGCTTTGGTTTTCAGACCGAGTCGTGGCTGTGACTCCAGTGCAGTAGTTCAGTGCCTATACTAAATGTGAGGTAGTGCCTCGACTATGAATCCTGTTCTACAATAAACTATTTTGACTTGCTGTCTGATTCCATATGTCCTGTGTACTCTTTTTTTTCTGTCTGACTCCAGCACCTTCTTGAGGGGAAGAAGAGTAGAAATAATGACAGGAAAGACAGATTTCCATGCGTGCCTCATAAAGGTCCCATATCGTGCTCATTTTCAGGTTCATACTTGTATTTTGTGTTTCTACTAGAACATGTTTACATGCTATAATGTTCAAAAAATCCTTTTATTTTCCTCATGCTGTCAGCCTGAATATGCCTGTATTTACCCTCTGTCTGAAACGCTCCGTTTTAGCTCATTTTGACGGAATTGCAACAGAATTACATTGCTAGGCAACAGCTTGGGTCCATGTGTACTTCCTGTTAGCTGATGACATTCACATACACTGCAACCAGGAATAAACTGGGACACATTTAGAATGTTTACGTTTAAAATTGTGTCAAGGATCTAAATATTGTATATTTGTGACATCACAAATGGGCAGAAATCCTGACAGCTTGTTTCAAATGCAGAGCTTCTGAATACGGGCTGTGTATTTCCCTGTGGATTGAGTGTTTCGATACTTTCACAGTATTTATATAGGACTTAAGCCTGCTTTATAATAAAAAAAACATGAAAATCTCACTTTTTTATAATATGGGACCTTTAAGAGGCGTAGCGGGGGCCGTCATCAGGAAAATGTCACTTGATCCATAATAGATGAAGCTGACATCAAAACCCACTTCAAACTCAGCACATGGATGGAGTGCTCCTATGGAGAGGGAAAAAATAGAATGAGCATTTCTTTTCTCACAGTGGTAATAACTGGATATATGCTATATCTCCTCTCTTCTTCGCACTCAGTCTGTCACACAGAATTCGTGTCATTTAAAATACAAGCTGCAGTCCTCAGGAAACAGCTGTTAGCACGGTGACTTTATGAGTGAGATGATGCTTTCAGTCTCTCATATTATCTCTTTAGCATTTCAGCATGTTAGCAGCGAGGAATCGGCTGCAAATGATCTACAGCCTTCAGTGAATATTCACCATGAATGGTTTGAGCATAACTTTGTTGTTCTAATTGAAGTTGGACTGTAGATGAAGGCTCATGCTTGCATTATATGGACTTCTTGAAGCAACAACAAAGAACAAGAAGTTGCAAAGAGGTGTTAATTGAGGGTTCACTAAGCCCACATCTCCTTTAGTTAATGTGCTACTCTCTGTTCTCTCTCGGCATATAATGCAGTTTACAAGAGGTAAACAAGAGCAGGATGCTCATTTTGCCAGATGAACAACTGTTGCTGTGGGTAACTAGCTGACTGAGCTGATGTTAGCTCCATGAGTTGGTTGAGAACACTGTCTCCAGCTGACTTCTTACAGCTGACTTCTTACAGCTGCAGTAGGCATTATATATTTTCCATAATAACCTTCCAGCATATTGTAATTCAAGTGTTCTGAGAGAAAACTAGACTTCTGCTCCTCCTCATGGCTCTGTTTTCAGGCTTTAGAACATATAGCCCGTGACGGGAGACTTTGGCCAATCACAGGTCATTTCAGAGAGAGAGCGTTCCAATTGGCTGTTCATTCAGCGGAGGCAGCTGTCAATCACTCATCAACTCTGATCAAACGGTCAAACTAGGCAGCGCTGATCAAATATGAATCAATATTCTGTTACTGTAATGCCTATTTCTCTCCTCAGATGTTCTCAGAAATATCTTGTAGTGCACTGTTTAGCTGTAAAATAAGAAAGTTTGCTCCAGCTGGTGGGCGGTGCTTGGTGTTTCCTCAACTGATCTCAACATGGCGGCCGGGTCACAGACTAATGCTTTGAAGGGACTGTTTGTAACTTCTTACACGTGTAAATCAATCTGGGTCGGTGTTCCGACTGTTTTTCCTGGCCACAGCGCGCTTGGTGGATCTTGTTGGGTCTCTAAGCTATGGTGTACGGTCTAAGACCTGCTCTATATATAAAGCGTTTTGAGATAACTTCTGTTGTGATTGGACGCTATATAAAAATAAATTGAATTGAATTGTTCCATGCGCGCTCGCGTGTGGCTACGCTGTTCAGACTCAGACTCCAACACAAACTACACGGAAGCACCAAAACCACGAAGTTGTATCTAGTGAAGCCCGTCTGTTAAACAGTGTTGGCCGCGGTCGGAGGACGCGGGGAGACCGTAGCTTTGGTCTCCAGGACCGGAGTCTCTGCTGTACTCTGCTCCTCTGCCTGCCTGCCTTCACTCACACACCGCGCTCGTTCTCGCTCTTTCGCTCCACTCTCACGTGCATGCGCGCACACTACACACTGCAGAAGAGTTAGTTTAGCTCTGAGAATATCTAGTGAATGTACAGTGGACATTTGTGCAGAGATAAATGCTGCAGCTCCTCCAGACCAACAGAGGTTTCCCGTGTCTTGTGAAGTGACGGGGCTCCGCAGAGAGAAACGTTATCGTCTCCGACCAAAACTCCGGTGTCTCCCCTGTTCCCTCCGGCCGCGGTCGGGAGGCTGAGGCAGGAAAAGCCAACACTAGGATCAGCATTGATTCATGGAGAGACCTTCGTCTGGTCAGCTAACATTACTGCCAAGCAGCTGAAATATAGAGTGATATTGTGGTTTTAGCTTTCGTGTGTCGCCTCACTGTTTTGAGCGATGCTCGTTCATGTCTATGTAGAGCGAGCACAGGCGCGAGCAACAGGACGCAGACTTTAGTTGACTTAACGGCCACAGGTGTCGCTGTAACAAGCAATTCTGATTCTTACAAATAGTCCCTTTAATGTTTCCAGTTGTCTTGTTTTAAAATGACAATCTTGTAAATGAGGTCTTAGATTAATGATTAATGAATACATAATGCACTTATGGTATTGGCATTGGCATGATATTGTGCTGAAACACCGAGGCTAAAGCTGCCATGTCCCAGGCAGAAAGACAGCATCCATGTAGAAGACATAGAAATAAAGGAGCAGCATTGTTCTTGTTGCCTACTGCAGAACAGTACATGCTAGATACTCCTGGTATTGCAGAATCAATAGTGCTGAAATTGTTAGTTGATTAATCGATAAGTCAGTCTGGTTTGTATATTGACTAGTTCAGGGGTCGGCAACCTTTACTATCAAAAGAGCCATTTTAGGCAAAAAAAAAAAAAAAATCTGTCTGGAGCAACAAAACATTTGATCATTGTGATGAAGGTAACACAGTTTATAGTCTAATTATATAGTATATAAGTCTAATGCAGTGAGGGCCAAATTGCTAATGTACTACGGAGTATTAGGGCCACATTGAGGGGAAAAAAAATCTGAGATTTACAGAATAAAGTCATAACTAAACGAGAAAAAAGTCTTAATATTACGAGAATAAAATCAATAACTTAACGAGAAAAAAAGTCGAAACATTACGAGAATAAAGTCAGAACTTAACGAGAAAAAAAGACGTAATATTACCAGAATAAATTCATAACTTTACGAGAAAAAAAGTCAAAATATTACGCAAATAAAGTCATAACTTTACAAGAAAAAAGAAAATAACACGTAAAATTACTAATTTATAATATTATGACTTTATTCTCATAATATTACGACTTTTTTTTCTCGTAAATTTATGACTTTATTCTCATCATATTACGACTTTTTTTCTCATAAACTTATGACTTTATCCTCGTAATATTATGACTTTATTCTCGACATGTCAGATTTATTTCTTTTCCTCAGTATGGCCCTAATACTCCGTCGTACCGTCGTATCATAGACCTACAACCAATGAAAATGTAAACAAAAAACAGTTATTCATTTCCATTTTTAAAACTCCACAGGGAGCCACTGGAGAGGGGCTAAAGAGACGCAGGTTGCAGACCCCTGGACTAGATGCACATGCACTCAGAGACTTGAGAATGTTGGTGTTGCAGGGGGATGTTTGCACCACTAGGTGGCAGACACAGACAACTGTATCAATTTACAGTAACAGAGGACGCACTGTGGATGGCCAGCATGTTTATTAAAAAAACAAACAGATTTATATAAAAATGAATGATACATGTAGGGGACAAGTGTAGAAAAATGAAAACCAGTGATGTATGCTATAACAGCCTTGTTGCCACTTAATGTGGGAAGCAGAGTGACTCCTGCACTGTTTGATTTGTTATTGCTAGGTAACTGGAAAAACATGGTACCACTTCACTTTCTTTCACCTTCTGCCATAAACTACTTTTCTATCTTCCATTTCCCCGGCCTTCTATTTGGTGCTGGCTTGATGTCAACCTTGTTAAACACAGAGAGAGAAATCAATGGAAGCCAGAGATGACCTCCTGATCAACCTCCGTCCCTAATGGAGACACAGAGGAGTGGAGGGCAGCTTGCGCTTGCTGAATCTATAGACGACCAGCCCTGCTCTGCAGGGCACCCGTATTAGTCACATCCATGTTCCCAGCAGAAAGAAAAGCTTAAAGATATAGCACACACATCCGCACCTCAGAGACACACCTGTAGGGTTCAGGATAATGTTGCCTGTGTGTAGTCCAGATGTGGTGCTACAGGGTTACGAGGGTTTGAGCTGCCGCACTGCTCGTCTTCGTACCTGTTGATCCTGTCTCTGATACGTCCTGTGTTATCAAATACATAGACATGCATTATTTTTGCGATACTTGTTTAAGCAATCATGCACTTAATGATCCTAATTAATTCCAGCTGTCAGCATTTACACGCATTTTAAGCAGGAAATGCATTTTCTAGTTTCGACTTGCTATACTATGACTTTTTAATTACTTTTTATTACTTTTTTCAAAACACTATACTATGACTTTTTTATGACTTTTTCTACATACTATATTGTGACCTTTGTCTCTCTCTCTCTCTCTCTCTCTCTCTCTCTCTCTCTCTCTCTCTTTAAAATTCAAATAAGCTTTATTGCCATGAATGTTCAGGTTACATTATTGCCAAAGCAGAATACATATATTAATATATTATTGAATAATTACATTTAACAAAAAAATAATCACAAAATAATCACAATCACAATATACCAAATACATTTTAAATATACATTCTTTTACAGATGTAATTAATCAGAAACATGTTCGGAGCTTGTAGCACCTCTTATTGTATGGCAACAGTCAACATATTTTGCAGCTAATATTGCACATTGATTTTTCTCCCCATATAAGTATGGTATTTTTTCTGAGGATCGGGGAGATGAATGAACCCAGGATATATGTTATTTATTTTTTTCAAAGAAAACATCTCTCACATCCTTATATTTTTCACAGCACAGTAAGAAGTGAGATTCTGTCTCCACCTCTCTTGTATGACGATGTGAACACAGCTTTCTCTGTGTTTAGCAATGCAGTTCATCCGTCTGATATTCTTATAAAGCATTTCTTCTTTCAGTCTGTTCAGGAAAATCACTTCAAATTTACCACTTTTGACAGTATTATGGTTTAGCTTCCAGCTTTTCTAGCAATGTATTTCAGCTCTTAGCTTTTTTTAAAATTTTTATTTAGTGAAGCAAGACAAAACAGGTGAAATTTGACAAGACAAACAGAAACAAACAAAAGAGAAAGATAAATAAATAAAATACATCGGGTGACATGACAGAATTAACGGGACAGGTCAATTCTAACAAAACGAACAAAATGAGACAAATAAATAATGGCTGTTGGAGGAGGGAGGGGGGTGTTATTGACAGTGCAGGGCTGTCTGTGTGTAAGGCTCTAGTGTGTGTGTACAGTTGTACAGTTGTGTGTGTTTGTATGTATGCAGTGTGGGGGGGGGGGGTGTAGGGTGTTTGTTTGTATTTAAAGAGGAGAAAGAAAAGGGCGGGAAAGAGAGAGAGGGGGTGGGGTGGGGGGTTGAGTATTTTTCGTGGCAGGGGTGGCTTATAATATCTCATGGTCCGACAATGTTATGTCATAATATTTTGTCTTTATATATTGGTCTTTATTTGTATTTCTGAGGTGTCTACTGTCGCCCTTTTGCCCATTCTGTACAGCCCCAAGACCCGTCAGGAGAGAGCCTGTTCCCTGTTGGGAGAGGGATTTTTTTTTTCTTTTTCTCCACTTATCTTTCCCTTCCTCCTTCCCAATTCATTTTCTTTTAATTTATTTTAAACCGGACGTCAGCCAGGAAATAAGGAAAGGGGAAGGTGGTTGAATGTATTTTTTGCAAGCAATGCTGTATTTATATGTGATTATTATAATAACAATAATAAGTAAAATAAATAAATTATCCAGTAAATAACTAAATTAATTAATTAATTAACCCATCCATACACCATCTAACCTTCCGAT
>CAKALU010059488.1:0-44167 GCA_916700995.1 Hozukius guyotensis
AGTCACACAGACTGAGCTGTGAAATTGAAGCTTTCTGGAGTTAGTGAGAAGCATTAACACAAAGAAGCACAATGAAACTTGTGACCACTTCTCCACCAAGACAGACAGGAGAATGAGCTTCCTCTTCAAACAGGGTGAGTGAAACACACACTTCTCTCTCTCTGAGGCTTTACTGTTCACTGAACTGTGTGTGTGCTTCATGTTTAATGTGGTTATATTGATTATTTAGCATTGCTTGATGGATTTAGCTGCATGTGTTAGTCAGTCCACTGAAGTAGTTGTTTTTATATGGAGGAAAAATAAATGAATAAATAAATTAATTACTCAATAAATAAATAAATATGTCATGAAATATAGCAAACAAATTATATTAAAAATAAATGTAGCCATTAATTAATTGATAAAATGTGACATAATTTGATATTTTTGTTTAATTTGCTTCTTTATTTATTATCTTTGTATTAATTCCCTTATTTATATACTCTTCTGTTTAATTTTCCCTTTTATTCATTTTGAATATATTTATTTATTTTTGCATATATTTCTTATTAATTTATTTTTATTTATTTTATATTTACTTTTAAATGTATGTATTTATTTATTTATGCATTTATTTATTTTTGCACGACTTTCCCTTTGCATTTCACCCCTTATTTATTTCCCCACACTTATTTATTTCTATATTCTTTTCTTCATACATTACTTTTTACATTTCTTTATGCAGTTCTGCCTCATTATGCAAATGAGGGGGCTGTCACTCAACGTGTGTCTTCATGGGTTATTTAAGATATAAACAGGATAAGGGCACGCCCCCCCCCTCCCGTCCACGCCTTGCTACTGTTAAGGCTGATCAAGTGATTTTCCTTGAACCTTTCATACTGGTGCATTCACTTGCTACCTGTTGTTGCCTTGAAGACGGTGTCTGACCGAAAGCTCGCTTTTTAGAAAGATTTTTGCACAGATTTGAGTAGGGATGCACGATCCAACATTTTCAGTCGTGATACCGATAGCAACACCTGGGCTTTGGGTATCGGCCGGTACAGAGTACCAATCCGATACCAGTGTCTAATTAATTCTCCTAACAAATAAATACATAGATATACATTTACAGAATTGTTATTTATTATTAAAATAATAAATCATACACCAACAACTTGGTAAAAAATCTTAAAAATTAACAGGAATTACAATTCAACTGTAAACCTTTTTAATGCAGCAACAAATTGGTCAAAACCTAAACAGGAATTAAAATTCCAGTATAAAATATATATAGTATATAAACATAGAATTGAATTGAATAGATTGGCTCCATTGTCACCGATACCCGATCCAGCAATTTGAGTCAATATCGGCCCGATATCCGATCCGGTATCGGTGTATCCCTAGATTTGAGTATTCGAATACCAAAAATAAAAAGTGCTAAATGTAATTCAACAGTCCGTAAAGTTTATCACAACCATTTTACCATTTAACCTAATATTTGCAAGTGAAGCATAAATAATTATTCCCTCTATAAAATCTTCTCTTTCCACTAAAAACTCACTGTTGCTATTAATGTTTTCATGTTCCTACATTTTCCATAAAAATTGTCTGGAGAAACGGCATGCTCCATTCTGTTAAACCTATATTTATAAACCTATATTTAAACCTGAGGACATCGTGACTTCTGCTGTCGTATATTTTCTCCAGACAACCGCCACCAAAAAAAACACACAGAACAACTTTCAAACAAAGTCTGCAGAGATGCACCAACAGCTGACACATTCGCCTGGACCGCGAGCACGAGGCTCGCCAAAACATCTCTGACAGTCTGTCAATGATGGCCGAGAGTTTTCTCACTCTAAACTCCCCCAGTCTGCGGAGGAAGAGGTGTCACACTCCTACTTGTCAAAATATGTCTAATTATATTTTTAGAGGACTGTCACTCTTTTTTTGAGGGAGTTACAGCTAGTTACTGTCTGCAGCAAGGTTCAACGAAATGCCAGGAGGAGCATCACAACAATGTTAATAGGAGGAGGACCAGTGATGCTTCTGACTAGATCATAGAAATATCAGTTGTGCTGAATGTTCTTCTGCTGAATATTTGATAGAAAATAAAACTGCTCAGTCAATCAGTCAGATGAAATATTTGACAGTCTGAATTGAATCCAGTAGTAGCTGCAAATAATTCATGTTTAATAAATGTGTGCATGTAATGGGTGGGCAAACTAGACTTCCACTGATTGTTTAAACTACTTATTGCTCATACATGATCAGAAAAACAACATAAAAATGGTTTGGAAGTCATGTTTTATGCAGTTTTAAAGGGACTATTTGTAACTTTCAGAAATGCTTCTTAACAGCGACACCTGTGGCCGTGAAATCAATGAAAGTCAGCGTCGGGCTTGCGCTTGCTCGCTCTAAATAGACATGAACGAGCATCGCTCAAAACAGTGAGGCGACACACGTCAGCTAAAACCACAATATCACTCTATATTTCAGCTGCTTGGCAGTAATGTTAGCTGACCAGACGAAGGTCTCTCCATGAATCAATGCTGATACTGTGTTTGCTTCTCCTGCCTCAGCGTAGGCTTCAGCAGCGGGGCTCCGCAGCGAGAAACTCGTCTCCCTCCGCCCGCAGCCGGAGTGAACAGGGAGACACCGGCACCCGGTCGGTAACGAGACGACAAGGTTTCTCTCTGCAGAGTCCCGTCACTTCACAAGACACGGAAAACCTCTGTTGGTCTGGAGGAGCTGCAGCAGTTATTTCTGCACAAACGTCCACTGTGCATTCACTAGATATTCTCAGAGCTAAACCAACTCTTCTGCAGTGTGGAGTGAGCGCGCTTTCACGTCTAGAGGTGGAGCGAGTACGCAAGAACGCGCCAGTGTGTGAGTGAAGGCAAGCAGGCAGAGGAGCGGGGACGCCGGCCACACGCGAGCGCGCATAAGCGAGCGTGCATGTGTCCCGACCCGGTACATTTATACGCTTAAAAAGTTACAAACAGTCACTTTAATTACACGAGGAATAAAACTGGATATAATTTCACATGGCACCAACGAAGCAAGCTGTTCTCATTCACTCTTCATACTTATTCCTACGGAAATACTCCTAGGCTGAAAAGTGAATCCAGCAGGGGGCGACTCTTCTGGTTGCTAAAAGAAGTCTGATTGTATAGAAGTCTATGAGAAAATGAGCCTACTTCTCACTTGATTTATTACCTCAGTAAACATTGTAAACATGAGTTTATGGTCTCAATCACTAGTTTCAAGTCTTCTTCAATACAGCATGATGTTCATTTAGAAATGCCGAACTCAAGCCTTTAAAAACCGTAGTCCACAAACCAATGGGTGACGTCACGGTGACTACGTCCACTTCTTAAATACTGTCTATAAAGAGCGACAAATTCCAAGTCGGGAGGAGATCAGGGTGGATGGACGGGTCAAAGAAATACAGCACTTTAACCCAAGTGACCGCTGTTCGTGTCAAGATGTGACCTCAGTGTCTATAACTATCTGTATCTGAAATGTCTCAACTCATTTTGTAAGAGCAGGTGTTTTTTTTTGGGAGTGAAACTCTCTGGCTCAACATTTTCTGGATGACAGTGGCACAAGGTCGTGTGTAATGAGTGTGTTAAACAATTATCTGTCAGATTATTATGCTCTTCACACCGCCTTCCCGCTCCACCTCTATCTCCTCGGTCTGCTGCCGCTCCTCCTTCATCCCTAATGTGCTGTAATAATGTTCATTAATGCGTCACGCCGCCTGACAGACAGTTCATATTGAAGGGAGGGGGGGGGGGCGATGCTAAATGATCAGTCGGGGAGGCTGTAAAAAAGATCATCTTCTAGACAAAGAGGAGGAGGGAAGCTTCTGCAGATTAAGTTTTGGTGTGTCAGCCTAAAGCGGGGTGAAATCACCCTTTTGTTCAAATTCAGAGCATCAAAATGTTTTTTTTTTCACCCTCCTGTCTCTCATCAAATCCCCCCAGGGTTTAATAAAGTATCTACATGTCTGTCTCTATATTCCTTTTGCATATTTGGATGACGGTGTGGTTCTGCATTAGCCATGCTCAGTCGCTCCGCGGAGACGATCTCGGGAGACTTCTTGTATTCATAAAGCACGACAGCAAAAGACGCGGAGGACAATTCTCTGAGGCTCAGAGACATAATGAAGTTGTTTAGATGCTACAGACGATGCATACAGGACACCATCCAGCTCTCGGGCCTCAGGACATGATGGCTGCGCTGATGTGCGGCGGGCACACTCCATTTGGTAGCATACGGCGCACCTCAGACCCATTTATCCAGACCATTTAGAGGACTGGCGAAAGCTTAAGAGATACGGGGTGAATTCGGTGTCACCACTGATGTTTCCTACTGAGGGAAATCTGTCTTTAACATATGACGGACATTTACTGATACACTGAGTCCGTCTCCTCTCTCCATACTCTGTGTAAAACGCCGACCAGACATTTGTCTTCTGCAGAACACTTTTTATTATGATGTCTATTTTGTTTTTTTTATTAATTTACAAAGTTGTTTTAATCCTTCAGGACTCAAAAGGAAGTGATTGGTCTTTTTATTTCACCACTTTTGCATATGCAAACTGTGATGGAGGTCAAAAACAGGCAACTCTAACGAGATCAGAAGCACTACTATAGAAATGAAACAGAAAACTATTACGTTCCTTATTATGAATTTATTATAGGGCTGTCAATCGATTATAATATTTAATTGTGATTAATAGCATGATTGTCTGTAGTTAATTGTGAATAATTGCAAATTAATCACATTTTTATCTGTTCAAAATGTACCTTAAAGGGAGATTTATCAAGTATTTAATCCTCTTATCAACATGGGAGTGGACAAATATGCTGCTTTATGCAAATGTATGTATATATTTATTATTGGAAATCAATTAACAACACAAAACAATGACAAAAATAGTCCAGAAACCCTCACAGGTACTGCATTTAGCATCAAACAATATGCTCAAATCATAACATGGCAAACTGCAGCCCAACAGGCAACAACAGCTGTCAGTGTGTCAGTGTGCTGACTTGACTATGACTTGCCCCAAACTGCATGTGATTATCATAAAGTGGGCATGTCTGTAAAGGGGAGACTCGTGGTACCCATAGAACCCATTTTCATTCACATATCTGGAGGTCAGAGGTCAAGGGACCCCTTTGAAAATGCTTAAATTTCACGTAAGTTTGGAGCGTTATTTGGCCTTCTTCTCTACAAGCTAGTATGCTTCTTTGTTTCTATACTCTTGGATCTAAATACTGAGTGGTGGCAACAGGAGACTGACCTACTCACCTGAGGTAGCTGATGTTTGGCTCTGCTGCCCTGGAGGCCTGTGACCTTCCTCTCCGGTCCCAGACTGATGTTGTAAACAGACTGCAGGGCGGCTGCCGCTGCCTGGGCCTTGGCCAGCCTTTTACTGTGACCACACCCTTCAAACACCCTCCCCTCCACCCTAACCACCATAACAAAACTCCTCATTGGCCTGCCATGAACTCTCTCCGTCAGGCACATGTACCTGAGTCTTGGTCGCAGCTCGTTGAGCAGCGCCACTGGACTGAGGTGCTCTAAAAGTGAGGTGCTAAGGACTCGTCTTTTGGGATTAGTTGAGGAGAAGTCCAGCGTGAGTCGGACAAGTCGTCTGTGGTTGTAAATGCTGGAGAAAACCTCCTTTTTTGCCGTGCTGCAGTGCAGGAAATCACAGTTTTCATGCAGGTCAAACTCTTTGAGGAAAGCGTCAGGGATGTCCAGTTTATCCGCTGTAAAATCCGCAGGAGTGCTGGTGAATTTCCCCATGGAGGCGTGTGCCTGGGAGGCGTTTGGGAACTGGATGAATGAGCGGAGAGCCAGCTCTGCAGCCCTCATCTTGGCCTGCTTTTTTGTTGGTCCTCTGCCCTCGAAGTGGAAACCGTTTACCTCCACGCCTACGGAGAACACCGGAGCATGCAGCGGGCCAGTCTTTGACATGATCTCGTACCGCAGACCGGGTCGCAACTCGTTCAGCTGCACCAGGGCGTTCTTCTGAGTGACGGCCCAGGCTGCTCTTTTACAAGTCAAGGGGCTTTGGTGGAGCAGCCGGTCTTTTCCATCCGCCAGCGGCTGCTTCCTCTTCAGAGCTCTCGGGCCGTGTTTGGGGAAAGTTGTGCAAAAAGTTGATGGATGATACTTTCGCAGTAGGTCACAGTCCATCTGGCTTTTATCATCCTGATTCTCTTTCACCTCCACACTGCTTGTACCTGTTGGCAGATCGAAATCATTACGGGAAACGTGACATGATGGAAAAATGTTTTTTTTTTTTATTGGAATCACAATGCATTTGTAAGTGTGAGTTGGCCTACGTGTAAGTAACAAAACTAAGAGTCTACAGCCATGTTAGCGGCTCATGTGAGCTAAATACTAACATCAGCTATTGTCCAGAAACCCTCACAGGTACTGCATTTAGCAAATAAAATATTGACTATGACTTGCCCCCAAACTGCATGTGATTATCATAAAGTGGGCATGTCTGTAAAGGGGAGACTCGTGGGTACCCATAGAACCCATTTACATTCACATATCTTGAGTTCAGAGATCAAGGGACTCCTTTGAAAATGGCCATGCCAGATTTTCCTCGCCAAAATTTAGCTTAAGTTTGGAGCGTTATTTAGCCTCCTTCTCGACAAACTAGTATGACATTGTTGGTACCAATGGTTTCCTTAGGTTTTTCTAGTTTTATATGACACCTCACTCTAGCTTTGAAACGGAGCCCGCTACAACCTAAAAATCGCAAGTTGCATTAATGTGTTAAAGAAATTGCGTTAACTTTGACACTCCTACTAAAAATGTAATGTCAGTATATGCTATATGAGTATATATGGGAAATAGATTACCCACTTGGAGTGAGTTGCGAAGTGTAAATGAAATGAAATGTAGTAAATGTAATACACCAAAATAATCAAGAAAAAGATTTACTTGAATTGTCTGCATCCTCAGCTGATGATGCTCCAGTATCCCAGTGTCTGATGGGACTGATGAGAGTTGATAACATGTTGCCTCGTTCTGAAACACAGCATCATAAATACAAGAAATCATTGAGCATTTTCTCAACAGCGTGACGCAGCATCATATATATCACACACAGAAAGATACGGTATTTCACTATTAAATATAAAAAACATCTCATTCACACGTTTTTTGTGAAATGAGCCCAATTACAGTCACGACTCTGAACGCTTATACTGCATAGTTTTATATTCACTCCCAACCATAAAAGTAATGGAATGGACTGAGGTAAACACGTTTATGGCGATAGTGCAAACGTAATGTGTGAGGCTGGGAGGGCCATTAGAGTTCCAGCTTAGATGAACGGAGTGAAAGCAAACAGAAAGGCGGCTCAGAGCCAGGCGGGGTAATTGAAAGGTGTCGGTGATAAGGACCGAGGTTTTCAGACGGGAAGCATCGAGGGGCTTAAAGCTTTGTCTTATTAAACCAGTCACACCGTTTTTCAATCGGGCACAATCGTTTTTCATTAGATTTCAACTGATTTGGTGAGTTTGAAGGTTTCACAGGTGTCCTTGGTGTGATAGCTGTTTTTCAATTATAAGAAAATATCCCATCTTTTTATACTTGAACAATAATGACATTATGTCCAACACATTTCATCCCAACTCGTCATATACTGACTCTTTGTCAGACCTCTTTCCTCTTTTTTCCGTCACACTAAACATGTGCTCGGTGTCCCTTTTCAGTTGCAGTAAACACGTGCTTAATGTTGTGAATTAAACAAAAACACTTGTTTAGGATTAGGCAACAAAACCACTTAGTTAGGTTTAGGAAAAAAACAACATGGTTGGGCTTAAATTGACTATGTTTTTATAGCGCAAATGTGGCTTGACATTGTGAACACGGGTCAAGACGAACAGCTGATTGTAAAGTGAAAGTGAAATGTAACGCACGGGACACGAACAGTCAGACGAACGGTCTCCTGGATGAAAGCCTTGTTTGTTGCACACATATTTTTGCACATAGGCGGGCGCATTCATGTATTCATGTCATAGTTCTGCATCGGGTAACTTGCAAAAAAGGTGATTCACGGGTGGTATTTTTTCGTAATTTGTTTTTTTTGGAACAACATGCGGGTCGGATCGCAGGTGTTGCATAATAAATACTGTAGGCCTAAAGGCTATTAAAATAAAAATGAAAATAATAATAATTTGATGTTTTATTTGTGTGTCAGCTCTATCTTCTGCACCACCTAGAATATGAGAGCCACTTCAATAAGGTGCGTTACAAACAGGCACGTTAACTGTGGAGATGTGCTGCTCAATATTATGAGAATACGCACAAAATATTCATTTAAATTGTATTGCCTGAATTACCTTTGTTTTAAAATATATTAGTTTCACATGTATGAAATGGCCCAAAATGATCACATTAAACGTGCTGCCTAACTGAGTTATTTGAACAGCGCATGGTGAGTGTAGGATTTACGGTTTCGGGTCGGGTCAATAATTAATTGCTGGCGAGGCGGGTACGATATTGCACATTACTTTGCCGGGGCGGAAGCGGGTCTTGAAGATCAGATCCGTGCAGGACTCTGATGCATGTGTACAGTACCCTCCCATCCATGAAAAATAGGGCTTCCAATAAAGGCCTTGTAATTCGAACACTGGATAAAATCTACAGTCCTCGTTTGGTGTAAAGATGTATCGACAAACCGTCTCCGTCCTGGTGGTGGTGTGTAGGTTTATTGCTGGTGCTTTGTCCTGACTACAAGGATTTATCCCTCCACCATGAAAAAAGACTGTACTGTGGTAACCAATCGTTAAAAACCCAAAGCGTATTAAAAAACTAAGTTGGTAACAAATTATACACGTTTCTCCCTTCTGAAGCACCTCCTTTCTACGTGCAGGCCTTTCCTCCCTCCCGCCTCCAAACTCAGCAACGTACTATATCTTCCACATCTTTTGATGTTGGGATTTGGCTTCAGGAAACGCCCGCAGCTCCATCACTAATAGTAATAGATCACCTGCTGGTCCCTGTTGGCCCCCCGAACCAGTGACCCCATTTATCCCCCGTTAGATTTATCTGGTGCCCTGCCACCTTTAAACAGCTTTTGTTCAGCAGGGCAGAATATACAGACATAAACACAGAGAAATATGGGCTGCAGGGGGCAATTATATTTGATATTGCTTATGAAATATTAATGCCTGCCTGCTGCAAGTAAAACATATAATGAATCAACATTAAAATAATGAGCCATTTTAAGAGACTTTATTATTTTAATGACCGGTATACCAGTTACAATTGCTTCCAGACACACTTTTGGAATAAATAATTCATTGTATTTTAATTTTAAGCCACGTCAAAGGAAAGAATTATTTAAAATTCCAATATTACAAAAGAGTACAAGCAACATAAAGCTATAAAATACATAAATCAAATGGAGTCAGTTGAGAAAAACTGTGTTGAGCTCATCACATTCAAATTAATCTGTAAAACAGGGATACTGCTTTTGAAAAAAAAAATCGGTATTAAATAAGTTTTACATCTGAAACAATCACCGTAAGATGCATGTTTTTCTGACGAGTCGCCCTATTTTCACCCCGGTGACTGGTGATTCTGGAGGGCACTGCAATGCAAACTAAAAGTCATTAGAATAATGAAGAGTGCACACTAAACTATTCTGCATTAACCTTGCACCTTGCAGTTATATCAGGCGTGTGATGCCATTAAGTGGTGGGTTGATATGAGCGAGAGCTGTGATACGGGATGTGAATGTAATGATGTGAGTCTGGAGCTTCTGAAGGCAGCGGCAGGTGGAGGTTGGAGGTGTTTTAATGACCTGCACCATCACAGCTAATGGGGCCATTTATTTTGGGATGAAAAAAGATAATAACTGTGTTTGTCTTTGCGTTACATCGGCTGAGCCCCTCGCACCTTCCCACACTCTCTGTCATTTCCACTCTCAATCTCTATTTCCCCACTCGCTCCTCGTAAACACACCCTCATTCGAGCAGCACTTCATTAACTCACTCCCCATTTGTGAATTGCAGTGTTAGACTTTACATTTGATTTAAGTAGAGGTTAACCAGGTTGCAACATGACAAATTATTTGCTTAATCTACCTGTAATCTTCTTAACAAGCAAATCTGCAAAAAAAAAAAAGGGTTTGTGGAGCAGTTTAGAGATGAAATTGGAGCTGCTGTTGTGCAACACAGGTGATGTGAAGGTCTTGTGCACTTACATCTACCAGTCAGGTCGTCCTTTGCACTACTACAAATGAAAATTAAAAACAGAGCAAATATAAGTGGGTGAAAACCACTTTTTCTTATTGTTTATGTCTATTTGAAGTTACAAATTATACTAATTTACTGATGTCATTTCATACCAGAATGCGTAAAGTTGTGTATTTGGCATTTCTTTCACTGAACAAATAATTTGACTTTATAATAACCATCATTTATAAAAAAATTGATAGTTAATTAAACTTAGTTTAGTATTTTACTGTTAACAAACAATTAAATGATAATTAATAATGTTTGCTAAATTATTAGTAATGCTATAATTTCATTTATTTTATCATTAGTTTGTGTAATATGAAATAATTAGTTTTTAAATTCTATATTGTATTATAGCTGATAAGAGACGATAACAATTACATTGTGATTATATTAGTTAAGTATTTATTAACAGTTTATTGTTGCACACATTTTATATACTATATTAAGTATTCGTTAATGATTACCAAACCATTTGCAAACTTTTAAGAAACAGTTTGTAAAACATCTATAAACATTACATAGATGGACCAGAAACCAATTATTAACAATTGACAAAGTATTAACTTATAGACGTTTTACAAACCAATTATTAACCATTAATAAAGCGTTACAAATATCTGGTCCATCTATCTATCTATGTAATGTTTATAGATGTTTCACAAACAATTTCTTAAAGGTTTACAAATAATTACAAATCGTAATCATTAACACATTTTTATAATATAGTATATACAATTTTATAACGTGTGCAACAATAAACTTTTAAAATAACAAACATTATAGCATTACTAATAATTAGCAAACATTATTAATTATAATTTCATGGTTTGATAACTATTACAATTTTAATTAATTATCAATTTACCATGCAGCCGACACGCAGCCGACATGCAGCCAACACGCGTCTAGTGTGAACACCAGACTCCTGCATCACGCAGCCACCACGCGACGCAAACGCCACGCGCTCCTGACGTTGGTAGTGTGCCCATGGCTTTAGGCTGCTAAAACACTTGATACCTCTCATGTATATGTTGTATAAACTCCTCCGTGTGTCAACAGTTATGACTGATAGCAACATGAATCCTACTGTTTTGTGACTTTTCTTCACTCTTGCAGACATGCTGTTACTGTTTCTTGTATGTTCGTGTCAAGTGCATAACTGGTCACATCTTAAATATGACTGCATTTACAGCTGGTATTAACTATCTATGGTCTTTATCTGGATGTCTGATCTGGATGAGTAAACGCATAGAAAATAGACTCCAATTGTATGACACTAAAGTGCAGATGGCAGTGGAGCTACAATACACAGCCGGCCTCTGTCTATCTGACGATACTGGAAAGGCAAATTAAGAAGTGTTAAGCTTCTTCAATCGCTGTGAGAGCCCTTTGGATTTCAAGTACAGCGGCTTAACCTCTCAGCCATCACAGCTGATAAATAAGAAGACCCCATACAGTCACATTGCTTCGGGGAGAGACTGTGAAGACGTGCAAGACGAGGGTAACTGAGGTAAAGAAGTTTCTCCACTGGCTGTGATTATGTTCTTACAGTAAAAGTAACGTTGGTGTAGTTAGATTTAATGTCACAGTGCTTTGCATTGTGGATTTTTCCCATAAAGGGCTCAAAAAGTCTGAGACAGAGCCCTCAAGCTCCTGCTGATGTCACAGTGGGACATCTGAGCCCTAAGACTTAGCTAAAGAGCAAGAGGGAACATCAGACAAAAAACCCTGTAACACCCACGAGGGGTGGGGAAACAAAATCGATTTATCTGTGTATTGAGATTTTTTTTTTTTCCAATTTTGAAATTGTTTTTTTAATGCCAGAATCAATATATTTGCTTCATTTGAGTCTATGCAGAGGTTGAAGGAAGTTACAGCTTTTATTGTTGTAGTCTGAGTAACGTGACGTCATATCCGTTCCGTATCAATCAACCAAAACAAACCGCAGCGAGCTGAAAAAGTGGAAAACGGCAGAGGGTCCACGTGGATATGACCTGCACCCTCACATGTTAAATCCAGCCTGGTAAACACTACACATCCAGTAAAGTATGGAAAGACTTTGGGTTTAGCTGCATGCTAACTCTGTCACGGACAGGAAATGTTATCGTATTGAGGTAACGTGCGGTCGAGCCGGCCGTCACTCTCATCTCCGTGGTCAAACGGGCCGACGCTACAACTACATGTACTGACATTTATGTTAAATGCATTCAAACGGCCCGATGGAGCTGACCATGGATGGATAAAGAGAACGGAGCTGACGGGAGAGCTAGAGACCACCTTGGAGAAGTTAGAGGAAGTATACAAGTGCGACTACGTCCGGTTTTTTAAATAAGGTGTTAACAAAGAGAACTGTAAATACAAAATACATAAATGGAAATAAGATTGATTGGATTATATTCACCAGAAGTATAAGACATTACATGTCCCTTATAAATAAAAAAAGCATACCACTAATTTGTGAGGGAAAAGTCTTCATTCTTTGATTTTTGGGTTGCTGGAAAAAAATGTAATAAATAATTTCTGACAATGATGATATATTTGACTTCAGGACATCTCTGACTACATACATGCCAAAAATCAAACATTCTTACTGTATTAATTTAGATATTTTCCAAAGTAAAAGTCCCTAGAACCTTTAGTTAACAAAAATCGCAATAAATCGTAATATCGAATCGCAATACTAGTAGAATCGCAATACTTAAAAATCGCAATACATATCGAATCGGCACCCAAGTATCTTGATAGTATTGGATCGGGAGATATGTGAATCGTCCCAGCCCTAACACCCACTAACATCTGACTTTTGTCTTCAGTGGAAAAGACTATGATGTGCTGGACAAGAGAGAATAGAGACAAAAGAGCCGAGCAGAAAGGAGAACAGGAAGATTGCATCGCTTCATGTTCCACAGTGCTTGTGTTTATCAAACCTTAGAAGCAAAGTTTCTCCATCCAGCCGCTGTTAATGAACCTTATTTAATAGAATAATGAAATTAGGCATGGCGGGGGGGAAGAGAGAAGCACCCGCTCGCTGTCCGGTGTGTGTGTGTGGTTTGACAGCTGTGGATAATCTCATTTGCTAAGCATAATTAATGGCAAGCAGTTTCATTTACTTGTAATGTGGACTGTCTTTCCTCAAGGGCAAAGAAATATAGAAACTTTTCGGAATAATTTCTCTATCGACTGCTTCACTATCAGTAATGATATTTGTAATAGTAGATGTTTGGTTTATTATTTTCTTATTCAATTAGATTGCCTTGACCTGACATCATTTACTTTCTTGGTGTTTATGAGAAGACTTTTCTATCAAAGTCTTGTTGCTTTGAAATCTGGTGTTTTATCTTTTAGTAAAAACTTCCCATAACAAAACTTTGATGGCCTACCCAACAGTATGATGTCTGACTTTATAGATTAACACTTTAACCACATACTATGTGGTTAAAATGTTGAACACATTTCGATTCAAGTACTGTGAAAATCGCTTCAAGACTTGTGAAAATATGATATTGCTCAAACATAAATAGTTGACAGTAACAGGAAAGATTGAAGTGAAGTCTAATGCAACAAAGAGCTTCTTCCACAGGAACAGCCTATCAATGTGGACCGATGCGGAAAAAGTGATATAAATCAGGATGAAGTTTGTAGCTGCATGCTTGTGTTGTGAAAACAGCTGTGATGGCCGAGTGGTTAAGGCGTTGGACTCGAAATCCAATGGGATCTTCCCGCGCAGGTTCAAATCCTGCTCACAGCGTTAAAAGTCTAGATGTCTGTGCCATGCTGGGTATTATCATGTGATGACTTACAGTTGTGGATTTAGCTCTGAACTGGTACTCCCGGACTGTGTTTGGAGGCAGTGTAGAGGTGAATGTTTCCCTCATGACTGCTGTCAATTGATCTCACCTAATCTTTAGTGATGTTGTGGGTAAAATTCTTGACTAAAAGTCAAAAACCGACCTGGTGGCTACGTAAGCTGTAGTTCATGTTTCCCACAAAGCAGCCTTCAGTGGTACGTGAATATTCTACACCACTGTTACTGTTAATGTTAATACAGCTGTGATGGCCGAGTGGTTAAGGCGTTGGATTTGAAATCCAATGGGGTTTCCCCGCGTAGGTTCGAACCCTACTCACAGCGAGAAGCTTTGGTTATGATCACGCGAGACACTGTAGCGCGGGCCTCTGAAAATGGTGCGCGCACTACGAGCATGCACAGAGGGCAGCTGTGCATGCAAACTCCACTGCTTTGGTTACGTGTTATAATGCAGTCGAAATGTTGATAACAAGTGTAAATGCAGAAATATTTAGTATGTGGCCAGTTATGCACTTGACACGAACATACCAACACATTCCAATCGCTTCAAACTCGGCTGCAAATCGCCCCAGTGTGTGCTGAAGGTCATGGTCTGATTTGAGCCAACAGAACCACATCATCTGCAAAGAACAGAGACGCAATTCTGGGATCCCCAAACCGGACACTCTCCTCGCCCCGGCTGCACCTTGAGAACCTGTCCATGAAAATCACAAACAGAATTGGTGACAAGGGACAACCCTGGCCGAGGCGAACGCCCACTAGAAACCTGTTTGACTTTGTGTTGAGTATACGGTTACAGATCTCATTTTGGTTGTACAAGGTCCGGATGGCTGGTAGCAACGACCCCGGTACCGCATATTATTGCAGTACCCCCCAAAGGATTCCCAGCTGTGATGGCCGAGTGGTTAAGGCGTTGGATTTGAAATCCAATGGGGTTTCCCCGCGCAGGTTCAAATCGTGCTCACAGCGTTAAAAGTCTAGTTTTCTTTGCAATGCTGAGTAATTGTCATGTGATGACTTAAAGTTGTGGATTTAGCTTTGAACTGCTACTCCCGGACTGTGTTTGGAGGCAGTGTAGAGGTGAATGTTTCCGACATGACTGCTGTCGATTGATCTCACATAATCTTTAGTGATGTTGTGGGTAAAATTCTTGACTAAAAGTCAAAAACCGACCTGGTGGTTTGATACCCATGACCTGGCTGCTACGTAAGCTGTGATGGCCGAGTGGTTAAGGCGTTGGATTTGAAATCCAATGGGGTTTCCCCGCGTAGGTTCGAACCCTACTCACAGCGAGAAGCTTTGTTTATAATCTAACTCATAGTCTGATGGAGCCAACAGAACCATATCATCTGCAAAGAACAGAGACGCAATTCTGAGGTCCCCAAACCGGACACTCTCCTCGCCCCGGCTGCACCTTGAGATCCTGTTCATGAAAATCACAAACAGAATTGGTGACAAGGGACAACCCCAGCACTTTGTGCTGATTATACGGTCACAGCTCTCATTTTGGTTGTATAAAAACCGGATGGCTGGTAGTAACGACCGCGGTATGCAATATTTGTGCAGTACCCTCCAAAGGATTTCCAGCTGTGATGGCCGAGTGGTTAAGGCGTTGGATTTGAAATCCAATGGGGTTTCCCCGCGCAGGTTCGAACCCTGCTCACAGCGATATCTGACTTTATAGATCAACCCTTCCACAGTATGTGTTTAAAGATTTAACACTCCCCAGGGGAAATGGTCGTAAGCCTTTTCCAAGTCCAAAAAACACATGCTTCAGCTTGACAGCCTCCTTCACCACCGGTGTCTACCATATTTAAAATGTGACCAGTCATGCACTTGACACGAACATACCAAAACAGTAACAGCACAGCTGCAAGAGTGAAGAAAATTCACAAAGAGTAATCCTCCTGTAAAAGTCATACAAATTGTCCATACTAATGTCCTCAGTATGCTTTAAACAAAGTGCTTGTTGGATCATTTGAAAGCCCCTTACCCCAAACCGTTTGCATGAGTCATCGCGCCTTGTCCTTCGCTTTTTGCCCCGCCTTTGAGTGTTTCCATTTAGAACAGGTATAGACATGTTTGCCTTTGGGTGTGGTTGGACGAACTGCATTTTTTCCAGCACACTGAACCCTTAATAGTACTGAAAACTGTAGCTACAGAAGAACACCAATGTAGTTTATGTTTCCCGCAAGCAGCCTTCAGCGGTATGTGAACATTCTACACCACTGTTACTGTTAATGTTAATACAGCTGTGATGGCCGAGTGGTTAAGGCGTTGGACTCGAAATCCAATGGGGTTTCCCCGCGCAGGTTCAAACCCTGCTCACAGCGATGGTTAACTTTAACAATGGTCTTTCTGTAAAGATTGAACATTATATAATATAGTTACATAAGCAAGTTGCTTGCCAATGTCATACTTTGTTTCAAGCATACTGAACAAAAACATTCTGATCTCATGTAAACAGTGTATGTCTACTAACACACAGCTGTGATACCCGAATGGCTTTGGTGTCTCCCGGCGCAGTTTCAAACACAGTGTTGTTGGGGAGTTGTCCGTGTTTTCGTCTTATAAATTTGTGTTTTCAGTTCATGAAAGTTAATTGTAACATTTTTGTCATATAAAATGTCTTTTTCAGCGTTTGGTTGTGCTTAGCTCCACCCTGTCGTTTCACTTCTGGTTGCAGAAAACCAAGATGGCGAAGGCCAAATGAAGAACCAGAGGCTTTGAAATGGCAGTCCACAAACCAATGGGTGACGTCAAGGTGACTATGTCCACTTCTTATTTACAATTTATGCTCAAGAGCTAGTTTCTCTTAGTAAGCCACGTGACATGAGTCCTTTCTTGTCATCCAACAAGTGACTCATTACTGTCAGCGTGGTCACTGTTCACAGCTGTGATGGCCGTGCAACCATGCAGGTTGGAACCCTGCTCACAGCGATCTCTGACTTTATAGATCAACCCCTCCACAGTATGCGGTTAAAGTTTGAACACATTTCGAATCAAGTTTTGTGAAAAACGTTTCAAGACTTGTGCGTTTTGATTCAAACAACCAAAAATCTGATATTGCTCAAACATACATATTTGACAGTAACAAGAAAGATTAAAGTGAAGTCAAATGCAAGAAAGATCCCAAAGGCTTCTTTCACAGGAACAGCCTACCAATAAGAACTGCTTATTCCGCAAAAAAGTGATATAGATCAGGATGAAGTATCTACCTGCTTGCTTATATTGTGAAAACAGTTGTGATGGCCGAGTGGTTAAGGCGTTCGATTCAAGGTCCAATTGGGTCTTCCTGCACAGGTTCAAGTCCTGCTCACAGCGATTGAAGTCTAGACGAGTGCAAACACTTAAGTGATAACTTGAAAACCAAACTTTGCTGCAGAATGGACAGATTGGTCTGTCTGCATCTTCCATCTGTATTCAGATCCATGTCCTTCTGAGACATGCAACCACACCGCTAGATGCTGCCAAATCCTACACACTGAACCTCTGGTCTTAGTATTTTGACTTCATTCTTTCCCCTGCAGTCAGGGTTTAGAAGCTTAAGTTATTTATTCGTGGCAACAATGAAACTCATGCAAACAGCTTAACCTTAATAAGACCTTAACCAGAGTCTTGTGTCTTGGAAAACTGGAAAAACATAATAAAAATGTACCTTGACACTAAGGAAAATAATTACTACTACTCTTGAGTGTAATGTAGTTCAGTGCAGCAACTCAGTCAGACAACACTGAAGCAGCAAAGCTAAACGTCTGCTTTCAAATCAACGAACTGATGATCATTATTTGGAAATGAGTGATGAAATTATTGCCTGAAACATATGGTAATGTGCAATGAAATTGCACTGAGAGATAATAACAATGACAGCGATAATCTATGGCAGGCTGTTGACTGCAGACGATGGCCTCGTTTCAGCTTTTAATGCCCTCGCCTGCTGCTTTACTGTCACTTTATCAGTTTGACAGATTGGGTTTCATTTGTTTCTAATTGTGAATTGTATGTGTCATTGTTGTTATTCTGTTTTAAGTTTTAATCAGGCAAAAAAAGTCTGGGTAAAGCTACGCCACCATTCAAACGTTTGTAATAAATATAAAAGCTTGGATGTGTCCAGTCAGATATCTGAGAGGACTACTCTCTATGTCTAAATGGTCTTTAATGCTTTTAGCTTGTACAAAGTCCTCTTTACTAATAGATGTTATTTTGTTTTGTACGTGGAGAACAAAACGCTGTACGATGGTTCAATCACACTGACAACTGAAAGAGAAAGATCCCTCTGAGTAACATAAAAATAGAAGAAATCACCAGTCATTGGTTAAAGAAACTGGAAGTTTAGCACCAGAACGTGTGCAGATTTAAACAAGAACAGGTTCCAGTTTCAGTGTCAAGGTCACAACAAACTGGGATTAACAGCTGCAACGTGTTGCTTTAGCAAAGCTCTTCTTCACACTTCACAAGAGAAATAAAGGTTAGTCTCAGGTTAGCACTATTGGGATATCATCTGAACATAATCCTAGTTTAAACCTCTTCAATGTGACATCTGAGGAGACTGCAGAGATCAATATTTAGAGCCCAGTTGCACCGTTGTGGTTCAACAATGATCCACTGATGCTTTTCTGGACTGGAAAACAAATTCATAATCCAAGTTCCAACCTGTCATGCAGCACTGTGGGGATATCAACTAAATGAAAGTTTGAATAATTTAATTTATTCTTCTTTTGGGGCCAAGGCTATTTCCAATGTGGATTATACATTTGGTTATACTCTTTTTTATCTCTGTGAAATGGTTATTACTGAAGGAAAGAAGAAAAACGTCAATAAAACAACTGATTGAACTTTTGAATGGTAGTGTATGAGCAGTTACTAGCGGCTGTGTGCAGGCTGTACTCATACTCTGTTTGTAGCTATACCTACGAGAAGTAATGCGCTGTAATTCATATATATGCCATGAAATTAATTTGTATGTAATTCATGTTATCGTGAACCAGGAAGTATGAAGAGCGTCAAAGTCTGTGTAGGGAGGAGATCGGGGTGGAAGGTTGGGTCTAAATCACCGGAGTTTCACCCAGGAGATCGTTGTTAAAAACTTCCGTTTTTAACTAATGCCACTTCCGTAGTTATTTTAACCCAAACCACGATCTTTTCCTAAACCTAACCAAGTAGTTTCCTATGAAGACGGAAGTTTATTTTGAAAAGGCTGTATGCATGTAATGAGTGGAAATTGACATGGACATTCCAACCCGTTCTCACTCCCAACTCGTCAAATACCGCCGTTTGGTCAGCGCCCCTCGGCATCGGAGACCGACACACGGAGGCACCCTTTAGCAACAGTATGTGATAAACCGGGCTTTTAAAGGGACTATTTGTAACTTTCAGAAATGCTTGTTAACAGCGACACCTGTGGCCGTGAAATCAACTAAAGTCAGCGTCGAGCTCGCGCTTGCTCGCTCTAAATAGACCTGAACGAGCATCACTCAAAACAGTGAGGCGACACACGTCAGCTAAAACCACAATATCACTCTATATTTCAGCTGCTTGGCAGTAATGTTAGCTGACCAGACGAAGGTCTCTCCATGAACATGATTTACATCTGATCCTAGTGTTGGCTTTTCCTGCGTCAGTGCAGGCTGAGGTAATGGGGCTCTGCAGCGTGTCTCCCTGCTCTCTCCGCCCGCAGCCGGAGAGAGCAGAGAGACACCGGCACCCGGTCGGTAACGAGACTACAACGTGTCGCTCTGCAGAGCTCCGTCACTTCACAAGACACGGGAAACCTCTGTTGGTCTGGAGGAGCTGCAGCAGTTATTTCTGCACAAACATCCACTGTACATTTACTAGATATTCTCAGAGCTACTAACTGTTCTGCAGTGTGGAGTGAGCGCGCGTTCACGTCTAGAGGTGGAGCGAGCTGAGCGAGAACGCGCGCTCTGTCTGAGTGAAGGCAAGCAGGCGGAGGAGGAGAGGCAGCGGCCACACGCGAACGCGCATATGCGAGCGCGCATGTGTCCCGACCCGGTACATTTATACGCTTAAAAAGTTACAAACAGTCCCTTTAACTAACTCCAATGTAAACCTACCCACGGCGTGGGACGGTTGGAGCAAGTGAAGTAGTATTAATGGCGTGAGAGTCCGTTCAGGGCGGGCGGGCAGGCTGGAGGGTGGATGGGTCAAACACACACAAGACTTTCAACCAGGAGACCGATGTTCGTGTCCCGTGTGAAACTAAAAGTAATGTTGACTTATTTTGTCACGTCAGTCTTTAGTCACGTGATTTGTTGGTATCGTCGGTCCAGTGAGTCGCTAGTCAGTGAAGTTAACGTCAACCACGACCGTTTCCTAACACTAACTAAGTGGTTGTGTTGCCTAAACCTAACTTCGGTGAAAAACAGAAGTTTATTTTGAAAGGACAGTATGAATGTAGCGAGCGTATATTGACATGCCGTCCCTAGTCCGTCCTGACCAAGCGGCGGTATTTGACGAGTTGGGAGTGAGAATGTGTTTGATATTCGCAGGAGAATGCAGGAAAAATGAGGAATAATATTTCGTTGCTGTGTGAGTACTTAGAGTAGGTTAAATTCATAAACACACATCCATTTCAGCCCAGCATTGTTTTAGGTCTTAGATTCATTATTTACCCTCTGAGCTGAGACGGACAACTTAAGTAAATTCATTCTTATTGTATTAAAGCTTGTTTCAGAATCCATCCACTGACTTTCACAGCATCAATGAGTATCTGTGTGTGTTTAATATTTGGATCTCTCACTGTGATAGCTCTGGATGAAACAAATATAATGACAGAACCATTAAATAGAATTTACTGCAATTTTCCAAAAAGCATCTCAGACTGACTGGATGGAAATACATAAAAAAACGACTAACAGATAATCATGTCCGTCTGAATGATTCTGTATTTTTTTTTGATTAAAAGCAGCTGTTTAAGCAGGTTGTCAAAAGTCACTGCTACCTCAAACATAAACATATATAAATGAAGAATGAAAGAGAGGCACTTATCCCTCCCTTATTACCACCACTGAAGTGCCCACTGAATTTTGTACGTTGCATTGTGTGTTTCATGACGAAAACAGTAAATTGGCATCGATGCAGGTTCGCTGTTGGAGGGTTATATAACCCACTTCCACTCCCCGCTAATTGGTTTGGGATGGCACTTAATGTGGCGGACCCTCAACGCGAACGTGCAAACGGAGTGGAAGTAGGTAAGGAGAGGGTGTAGAAAGGCCCAGACTCAGTCTGCCCCTCGGTCCCAGTCTCCAGCCACTTCCCCCAGGCTCACCATGCATCTCCCAAGAACTATCTGGACCTGCCACTCCCCATCCATCCACCAGATGCCCTCAGACTTTTACACCAGTCCAAGCAGTCACCTGACTCTCTCATTCACCTGCTCACCTGTTTCCACTTTCTCTCATCAGCCCAGTCAGTTGCCAGACTGTCATGCCGTTGTTTGCCTGCCTTTGACTTTGGAACCTGGAATCTTTACCTGAACCCTGCAGCCTGTATCCTGAAACCTGTATCTGTACCTGCCTGTACCTTTTTGTCCCATTCCGGTTACCTGTGGATTCTCAGTCACTTCTGTTTGGACTTGCAACCCATGTCAGTAAACTTTTATATCTTCACAAGGGCTGTCAAAGTTAACGCGCTATTAACGCGCTAATGCAAATTTGTTTTAATGCCACTAATTTCTTTAACGCATTAACGCAACTTGCGATTTTTAGGTTTTAGAGGGATCAGTTTTAAAGTGAAAAAGTGAAGATACTGGCATCATATGAAACTAGAGAACCTGATGAATCCATTGGTACCAACCATGTCATACTACCTTGTCATGAAAGAGGCTAAATTTTGGCGAGGAAAAACTGGCATGGCCATTTTCAAAGGGGTCCCTTGACCTCTGACCTCCAGATATGTGAATGTAAATGGGTTCTATGGGTACCCACGAGTCTCCCCTTTACAGACATGCCCACTTTATGATAATCACATGCAGTTTGGGGCAAGTCATAGTCAAGTCAGCACACTGACACACTGACAGCTGTTGTTGTCTGTTGGGCTGCAGTTTGCCATGTTATGATTTGAGCCTATTTTTTATGCTAAATGCAGTACCTGTGAGGGTTTCTGGACAATATCTGTCACTGTTTTGTGTTGTTAATTGATTTCCAATAATAAATATATACATACATTTGCATAAAGCAGTATATTTGCCCACTCCCATGTTCATAAGAGTATTAAATACTTGAAAAATCTCCCTTTAAAGAACAAAAAATGTGCGATTAATTTGCGATTAATCGCGATTGAATATTTTAATCGATTGATAGCCGTCCGTGTTCGCATTCGTTTGGGAGTATAACCGAGGTTTAAGTCAGCGAGTCTGCAAAGGAAGGATTTAGTTCAGTTTTTATACAGTATTTTTGCAGCTGGACAGGGGAAACAATAAAAGGAGGAAAACTGATCCAAAAACAATGCAGAAATTCTACAGATTTCTCCTTTAATAACTAACTTTTTTGTAGCGTATTCAGCCCCAGTGGGGATCAAAACTCAGACCCTGGCAGCAGCAGTTGCCTTCACACTGAGCTGCAGAGGAAATGGGACCCCTAACCCTTTCAGAGTTAGTATCGCACTTTACCCGCCGAGCATCACTGCAATTAAGTTAAATGGGCACACAAACCATATTGCTAATGTTTTCATGAAGCCAGAGCCACAGAGAAGTGTGGAGATTGCAGAATCCATCAGTGAAATTGCACACTGACATGCCCCACTAAGTTTGACTGCACGATGGAGCTCACTTATCCAAAAAGCATCCAATATACAGATATGTCCAAAACGCGTGGCGCGACATCAGAAAAAAAACTGACAGGCCCATCACAGACAGCAGCTGTTTGTTCCATGTTGGAGAATCATAATCCGCACTGAAAGCGGGACAATCAAATGATTCCTCCGACTGGATTTTACAGCCAACAAATGACAGTTTGTTAAATTTAGACTGAAAAGCCAGCAGAAGGGGATTTTACTGCCAAATGGCAATTTGTTTTTACTGAAAAGCAGGCAATAACTTCATCTGTACACAGAAAACAAAATCCTTATTAACAAAGTAATTTCATTATGTACTCAACAGACTTTGTCCAGTAATTCCTAACAGGGAGAGAGAAGTTTAGTTTTCTGTAACAAAGGAGCTAAAATAATGTTGCTCACTCTTTTCGTCTATAAAATTTCAATTTGTGTTCTATTTCAACCCGAGTCAGCAAAGTCCGTCTTTCCCAGTCCGCAGTAGTAGCACGTCTATGACTTTATTTCAATGCTTCACATTGAAATGTTGTTGAAACAACCGTTATGTTTAACCTAGACGACTAGAAAGCTTTCTTTTTTCAACCAATTTTGTTTGTTTGCCAACTAAAAAAAGAGGGCAAAGAAGAATATGTTTTGTTGTTCAGGTGTTTCATATGGACCGAGGTCTCTACTAACGCAACCTACGGTAGAAATGCTAATCGTTTTTACACAAAGACGCTGTTTTAAAATGTAGACGGCTTGATGCAGACGTAAGCTACTACCACGCCTGAAAACGCATATCACATGACCATTCACGTAGACTAGATATGCACGTGCCGGTGTAAACAGGAAGCAGCGATGGACACGAGAATTGATGCGAAGCGCTTGAATAATAGCTTGCCTCCTGCAGTAGTAGCATTATAAAATGCAGAATTTAACTGCGAAACAGCTGCTAGCATAGACAACGCAGGTCAGCAACGCTTGTAACTCATCATCCATGTTGAAATTAACCACTGGTGGTCGAGGTTGATATTGTTTGTTTTCTTCCGGAAAAAGTTCACGTGATGGGGCGTGACGAATCAGGGAAGGACACGTCATGACTGATGAGACTCGATCAAGAAGCGAACGTTGGTGTCTGTGTCATCGTTTTCAAATGTCTCCGTTTCCGTCCGTCCAGACTAAAACGCAACCCCGTAGTTTAAGAACTAAAAGCAGCGTTTTCAAACGTCTCCGTTTTAGGGGCTCGAAGACGTAGTAGCGTGGACGCTAGGTATAAACATATACAAGTTCTAAAACGTATTAGTGTGGATGTAGCCGTAGAAACATTGTTTTATTAGCATGGACGAAGAGGGAGTACAACAATCCCACAACATGAGTTTCCCTCCCGCTGCGCGTTCAGAGAGCTCTATCGTAAACAGAGATGAGAAAAAGATGCCACCTTCTGTTGGGACAGCTGGCATTAAAGCACAGCTCATTGTTGGATACAGTGGAAGCATTAGCTAAGTGCATTCTGGCCCTAAAATAGTGGGATTTGAGGCGCTACACTGAGTAATGATTTTTCAAAGAGACAGTTTTCACTCCAGCACTGATGTACAAAAAAGGCCAATGGGTCATTAATGAAAGTGGAATAGGCTTAGCGCACTTTGAATAACCATTGGACTTAATACAAAAGCCATCACGGAGTAATCTACAGCAGTTACTGAGGATTAGCATGTGGAGAACAATGCCAGTTTAATCCTAAAAGGCTGACCTGTTGCCCAGACAACTCTACTGTAATTATGATTACCAGAGCTCATGATGAGACATTTCATTTATGCACATACATGATACATAAATAGAGATCGAACGTACAGTGTTTTCAGGTTTATAAGACTTTTGTTGCCTCTCATCTACTTGTGTTGGTCTTTTTGAACACAGTGTTTGTGAACTATCAGCAACACAGACTTGTGTTACCTCCAGGAGATTTGAAGATCAGGCAAACACGGGATTTTATCATTTATCTCTGGGAGACGCACGCCACCTCTCTGCATAGCATTCTGTTAATACGCTTAAAGTCGCTTTGTTTACATAGGGCTGTCAAAGTTCAGGCGATAATAACGCGTTAACGCAAAATCGCTTTAATGCCACTAATTTCGTTAACGCATTAACGCAATTGATTTTACGGAGGTTAGCGGGCTCATTTTATAGCTAGGGTGACGATACTGGTATCATATGAAACTACCGTTTCATACTAGTTTGTCTGGAAGGAGGCTAAATAACGCTCCAAACTTTTACATTTTGACATGCAACCCATGTCAGTAAGCTTTTATATCTTCACAAGGGCTGTCAAAGTTAACGTGCTAATAACGCGCTAACGCAAATTTGTTTTAATGCCACTAATTTCTTTAACGCATTAACGCAACTTGCGATTTTTAGGTTTTAGCGGGATCAGTTTTAAAGTGAAAAAGTGAAGATACTGGTATCATATGAAACTAGAAAACCTGATGAATCCATTGGTACCAACCATGTCATACTACCTTGTCATGAAAGAGGCTAAATAACGCTCTAAACTTGCGCTAAATTTTGGCAAGGAAAAACTGGATTGGCCATTTTCAAAGGGTTCTTGACCTCTGACCTCAAGATATGTGAATGAAAATGGGTTCCATGGGTTCCCATGAGTCTCCCCTTTACAGACAGTGTGTCAGTGTGCTGACTTGACTATGACTTGCCCTAAACTGCATGTGATAATCATAAAGTGGGCATGTCTGTAAAGGGAAGACTCTCCATTTTCATTCACATATCTGGAGGTCAGACGTCAAGGGACCCCTTGAAAAATTGCCATGCCAGTTTTTCCTCGCCAAAATTTTGCAGAAGTTTGGAGCGTTATTTAGCCTCTTTCTCGACAAGCTAGTATGACATGGTTGGTACCAATGGATTCATTAGGTTTTTTAATGTCATATGATACGAGGATCTTCACTCTAGCTTTAAAACCGTGCCTGCTACAACCTAAAAATTATAAGTTGCGTTAATGTGTTAAAAAAAATAATTGTGGCGTTAAAATAAATGTGCGTTAACATGTTATTATCGCGTTAACTTTGACAGCCCTAGTTGGCATGCTAACACGCTATAACAAGATGGTAAACATGGTAAACATTATACATGCTAAACAGCATGTTAGCATTTAGCTTAAAGCACTGCTGCGCCTACTTTTTCCTTTTCTAACTCAAAGGTCTGAGGATAAAGGGCATGTTGGTCACATGCAGCTGATTTTGATACCATGCATCTGTAAGTTGGGGCTAGATAAATATACTTGATATTACCTGACTTGAGTTTGATTGCAATGAATAAGATAAGGAGCTCCGACACGCAGTGTTATGCAGAGTGGAGTTTTCTTATTCTGTAACAGTCAGTGACCGCAGCAAACGCCTTCCTCCCTCCACAACTAAAGAGCAAAGCCAAATGCCAAAAATGAAATGAAACATTTAAAACTCCATGTTTTTCCTCTGGGATTCAGTCTAACATTAAACTGTGATTATTTGGCTCTGCCCACAGAGGTTTAACTCAAAAACAATAAGGTTATTTCTGCCTTTAAAACACCAAAATGTATAATAAAGTCACTAAGAAACACACTTAAGTTGCTATAAAAAATACTAGAAGAGGGTTGAAGTAATTTTTAGGAGCTGTAGTTTGATGACATTCAGTAAGTTTCTTAAAACATCAGCTAAATTAATGTAATTTAGTAATAATAATCACAGTAACGTCAGAGCAAAACTGTAAACCTACATAAGAATATTATACTGACATTAAAAAAAACATATCAAAGTACAAAAATAAAAGTCTCTGAAGACACAAAAGAGAACCTGTAGAGGATAAATGCCATAGAAGATTAAAATAATTCAGACATAAGAAAGAGTAAACTGTAACCCACCACATTAATATGAATAGTAGTGTTTTATCAGTATCACAGTGATAATCACATAAACTTCACCACCACGCCTGCTGTACCAACCTTTGCCTTTACACCTCCTCCTCCTCTTCCTCTTGGACTTTCCCTTCATATCTGACCTCTCCATGTTCCTGCAGCACGTCCCATGCACCGGCGCCATTCACCAGATTCCTTCCTCTTTTAATTTTTCCAGTAGTTTGTCCTCTTTCTTCTTCTTCTTTTCTTCTTCTTCTTCCTGTCTGAAGCTAAAAAAAAAGCTCAGGGTTGAGGATTGAGAGTGCAGCTCTGCTGCAGGAAGCCCCGTACAGTGACTGACTTCTCCCCCCCTGCTGCCGGCTTTAGGAGGCAGGCGGCTGTTCAGACTGTGACATCATGAGGAGAGGGAGAGCGCTGGTTCAAGCTGTGATTCAGCATCACTGATACAGTCACTCAGTTTTTAGCCATGCTAGCGGCGTGGCTGTATAGATGGTAATGTTGGTTTGTCAGTTGGTTGGGCCAGACTGAAATATCTCAACAAACATACGATGGATTGTCATAAAACTTGGGACAGTTATTCATGGTCATCAGAGGATGAAGACTCCCCTGACTTATGACGCCACCCTGAGGTTCACATTTGTGTTTTTTTATGAAATGTCTCAAAAACTATTGGGTGGATTAATGGGATTTCCAATTTAGTAGGGCGGCCCCCTCTTAATCGATTAGTCAACTAATTGGTCGTTTTGAGAGGCCCCAGATCAGAGGCAAGTCGGCGGTGGCTCGCCGCTCGCACAATGGCACTCGAGCGTCATGTGTGAGCTGTTCAAAGACGTGACCCGAGAGGCTCGCCGATGCCTCGCAGACACATTCCAGATATGTAGCATGCTAAATATCTGGAGCTGTTGGGGACTCCAGCCACGAGCTACAGCCAATGAGAGCGCAAGACACGGGTTGAGGGGAAACCTGTGGGAGGAGGGGTCGCCTGTAACAACAGGAACTTACTAATGTAAGTAGTTGTTGCACCTCGAGGATTAAATAGTAAAAAGAGTGTGGAAACCGGTGGAAACAGGCTATTTTGTGAACATGGGCCAACAACAACATCAGCAAAGTGTCTCATTTATGATATCACGTCATTTACCGTGTATTTCTCGCGTGTTTTTGTGACAAAACGTAGTCTGGAGACCTCATCGGGGATTCCTCCTGGTGAAAGATCTCGTAGTGTGTGACCTCCTGTCACCGGTCAGTCATGTAGTGTGAAAACCACAACGACGTAAAGATTCCCGATTACAAGACAGCAGGTTGTGAAGTGAGAACAATACAGTGATCTGACGACTTTGATAGTTGTGCAGAGTGAACTTGGCTTTAGTCGATTAGTCATTTTTTATGCTTTTTTCATGCTGAATTATTAATTATTTACAAGAAACTTTGGTAAACACAAGATTTAAAGTGGTGCTTTGTGTGATTCTTTGTGGAGAAAAACGAATCAACTAATCGATAGTCGACAAAATCGTATTAATGTTCGTCAACTAAGAATTTCTTTGGTCGAGGACAGCCCCACAATTTAGACTCACGGCAGTTATATCTAGAGAAGTACTCAGATCCTCTACTTAAAAAGTAAAAGTACTAATACCACACGGTAAAAATACTCCGTTACAAGTAAAAGTTCTGCATTAAAAATGTTACTTAAGTAAAAGCATGAAAGTATAATCTGGAAAATGTACTTGAAGTATTAAAAGTAAAAGTACTCAATGCAGAAAAATGTCTCCTGTGACTGTTTCATCCCACCAATACTACAAAATTCAAAATGGAAAAAAAACGAAAACGTATTAAAAGGCAAAGCAGCAATTTGTTATATACTGTTGGATAGTTTAATTTATAACAAAATGTCATAGTTGTCTTTCTCTTTGTATGTGTGCAAAAATCTTAATTTGTAAAGTAACTAAAGCTAGTGAAGTAAAAAGTAATATTTCCGTCTGAGATGTAATAGAGTACGAGTAGCATGAAAAGAAAAGACTCAAGTAAAGTACAAGTACCTCAGATTTAGTACAGTACTTGAGTAAATGTACTTACATTCCACCACTGGCTACAGTCCTGGTTTTCATCATTTATATCACCTCAGATAACCCACCAAGTTAGACTCACAATAGACCTGTTTTTGTCTTTTTTAGGGGGGTTCAGGGGGTCTTTAGGGGGAGATAGCAGGTCAACAGTAGATGTCACATAGAAGTGGTGTACATCATCTGAAAGCTGGGAACCTGAAGATTAATTTGAGCTGCAGCTCAGCGCTGTGTGTCAAGTTGTTCTAGTCATACATCAGAAATAAACATGAATTAAATAATTAAAGTAAATTGTGTTATAACATCAAATTATACTGAAGACATACAGAATATTTGATAGAAGTATATATTTTTATAGTTATGAATACTGCATGCATTTTTTTTTTTATTATGCTACCTTCACACACATACAGTATATACACATGTATTAAACATTAAAGCACTGAAATGTGGGTTATAAAGATGCTCCAGCTGTGCAGTTTCTGCAGCAGCAGGAGACAAACTGAGCTTCTGTAGTCATGCGGCACTTTTATCTCCTTTGTCTCTCCTGCTTGGTCTGCAGGCTGCAAAATGAACACTGGGGGGGATTTAAAATGCCTAAATTACAATAAATAAAACATAAATAATAGATAATAAAACAGAGATAAAGTGAAATACAGTACAATTTGTTTAAACCCACAGAAGTTGATTTTTAATTCTAGTTCCTATAGCTTCCAAAGACACCAAATATGTCAATTAGTGAGAGGATCAATAATGAACCACAGAATACAACAAAGAAACATTCTTTTTAAAAACAGACATCCTGATACTGTAACTTCTGCTCCAATTTGAACTATCCACTTCACTATTTTGCATCTTAATGCCAACTTTGCATAATCTTCTCCCCTTCACCTTTACTTCCAATTAACAGCAGCTGTTTAATCCCTGCCAGTCACCGTCCTCAAACTGATAATCTGACTGCGTTACGTCCAAACTAAGATCAGAATCGTCCCCTCTGTTTTGCTCCCCAACATCATTTTGTCGTCGCTATCATCACATTTCATCACGTCACCCCTCCTCTCTGGCCTTTGCTGATCCTCTCGGTTTGCAGGTTTCCAGTGACTGACTCCCTCTTCGGGGGGATTAGCGAGATGCTGTACCTCTTTGTTTGTCTCCAGCTGAAGGTGGCGTGCTCCTGAGCCTCTGGGATTCACATGTCTTGTAGTATTTCACCTCACTGACTCCCAAAAGCTCCACTGCTGCGTTCTGCGTGAGATTATCTATACGGTTTCTTATCACGTGCCTTCACTCATCATGTGTTATAAGTAAATCTGAGCACCGCAGAGTGAAAGGAGGAATAAACTCGTTGATTTGACTTTCCTTTTGGAGGATTATTCTAATCTCTCGCTGGAGAAGTGTTAGGGATTTGATTTGGATGTATTTGTAAAGTGACTAAAATGAAAATAAATGTACAGTTGGTATCTGTTTTTTAGCTGTGCTAGCTGCGTCGTATTATAGGGATCGTGATGTCTGTCACTTTGGTCCTAGTCTCGCATGATTTATCTCCACATCGCTGTGTCAGCGCTAAAGAAAGCTCCACACATTAATGCTCCGGCTTGTTTGTATTTCTTTAAACCGATCACAATAGACCCTTTTCACAACAGATATTTTGGCTTGTAAAAAACAATAAAAGCTTAGGATAAATAACGCTCCAAACTTGCGCTAAATTTTGGTGAGGAAAAACTGTCATGGCCATTTTCAAAGGGGTCCCTTGACCTCTGACCTCCAGATATGTGAATGTGAATGGGTTCTATGGGTACCCACGAGTCTCCCTTTACAGACATGCCCACTTTATGATAATCACATGCAGTTTTGGGGGCAAGTCATAGTCAAGTCAGCACACTGACACACTGACAGCTGTTGTTGTCTGTTGGGCTGCAGTTTGCCATGTTATGATTGGAGCATATTGTTTTATGCTAAATGCAGTACCTGTGAGGGTTTCTGGACTATATCTGTCATTGTTTTGTGTTGTTAATTGATTTCCAATAGTAAATATATACATACATTTGCATAAAGCAGCATATTTGCCCACTCCCATGTTTATAAGAGTATTAAATACTTGACAAATCTCCCTTTAAGGTACATTTTGATCAGATCGATTCGATTGACGGCCCTAAAAAAAGACGTTCTGTATAACTGCCTGAGAATCTTCATGTTTTTAAGTTTTCTTCAGTATTAAAAGTAATCCAGTGATAGTTGTCTGTACATGCATGTGTACACTGCAAACAGGAACTACTAATAACTAATTCAGCATACTTTTAATGGTGCCAATTTGCCAAAATGTAAACAAATACAGGCAAAAGAAGTTGTAGCCCACAGCTACCTAACTAACTGTCTCCATGGCAACAACATACTTCCTCTTTACATCTCCCAATGCATTATGGGAACCAAACTTCTAAAACTCCAGCAAGACAAAGAATAATAATAATAGGAGGGACAGATGCCCGTAATATTCATTTTTATGTTGCACTATCAATATTTAAAGGAAATTATTACATATTCAGGCAGCAGAACTTTGTTTTTTATTCTTCCTCTCCCCATTAATCATCTCATGACTTTGACTTAACTCTCCAACTGTATATAAATTAGTTAAAATTAGTTCCACTTCAGTGAAATGCTGCTTATTGATGCATCAGTTTAACACTCAGTATTAATGTAAAATATAACCAGGGTTATATTTAAGGGTCAGTACTTTGCTTTTCATAGTTTAAGTACAATTTTGAATGCAGGAGTTATAATTAAAATGTTGTTTTGGTACTTTTACTTAAGTAAAGGTTGTGTTTGCATCGGTGCTTTATTGTTACATAAATAAAATATCAGTAGAATATTTGTTGGTGGTATTTTTATTATCATTACTACAGTTAGAAACCACAATAGATCCACAACCATGTCATGTAAACAGCTACCCAACGTAAACTAAATGTCATTAAATCTGACAATAATAAACCTGATTAACATATAATTACAGTTATATGATATTAGAGTGCAGTGCTAAGACATAAAGACGTCCCAGCACTGTACAGTCAGTCATTTGGGAGATGTGATATGATCTCCCAGTCTGTCAGGAAGGAAACCACCAGTAAATATTTAATCAGCAATTTGGTTTCGCCTTTCAAATATTCATGAAATCTAATCAACTTAATCACGGTGTGATCGTTATTTCACAGCGTAATGAAACTCCCCGCCACTTCACTCAAGCGTGACCAGGGTGGCTGACTTCATGGCGCCGCTCTCAAAAACAATAAAACTAACACACACACACACACACACACACACACACACACTGATGACAAGGTGGGTGAAAGTAGACTGGAAGGAAATAAAGAGAAGTCAACAGGGAGAGAAGGAAAGAAATTAAGTGTGCAAAGTCTCAATACACTTTACCAAAAGCAGCATCCAGCGCATTAACACAGAAAAGACATAAAATCTAAGAGGACAGAAATAAGAAAGGGACGAAGGAAGAGAGAGGGGACGAAAGAAGGAATGAAGGCCAGGAAAGAAACTACAAACTGCTGCTCCTGTTTCTAATAATAATATTATTTGGGCTGCAGTACCCCTTTTAAACGCTAGCCATCAGCGTTACATATTTATATCCTTCCTTTAACGCCGAATACACACCAGAGCAGCGGTGAAGTGTGGCGGGCTGCCACGCAATGAAAAGCTGCGGCGGCCGCTCCCGAGCTCACCGAGCTGCAGCCGTTTCATTCTGCGGCGAAGTACGGCCAAACAAAAGTTGGGAAAAGTTTAACTTTTGGCGCCGAAGTGCGGCCAGAGAGGACACGCAGCCAATCAGTAAACAGATCCTGTGACTCCTGTGACTTATATGTTACAAAGAAACATTCGGCATAAAGGTGCTACATGCGAGATTAGGAATATTTCTATTGTCTCCTCACGGTTCTCAACATGGCGATGGCTTAGTCGGCGGCCCGTAGCCGAAGAACGTATATTGATAAGAATTGAAAGTCCGTTCCATTGCAACGCCAGCGCCCAGCAGCAGAGCTACGAGAGAGCGAACTCCGGAAAGCGACTTCCGGACGACAGTAGAATGTCCGCCTACAAAGTGCCGTACAAAAGTAAAACTAAATTATTTCTGTTTTGTTGTCACACATTTAAAGTCTCTCTAACGAACACACAGGAAGCAACATGTTGAAAACCAGACAAAGAAAGTGTGGGCTGAGAAGAGTTAAAGAGACAGAAAACATAAATATGCAAATTCTGTAATATGACACAAATGTCCAGATGACTCAACAATACATTTGTCATTTATGGTGTACATGCAGCCAAAGAGAGAGAGCGTGCCTGCAGGCTGCAGCAGCTCTTTACGGAGGAACAGTGAGATGGATCTAATGTACAGTATAATGTTTGGCCTGAGGAGCGCACAAGGAAGCTGCTGTGTCCTATTTGCTGGGATGTTGAGCTCGTTTTGGAGAGCAGTTCATTGTGCCTGCCCTGTGGGATCTTAGCCACAGGCTGAAATACAGTACAATCTATCTGTTTTTCATCAGGCGCAGTAATAGCCTCTCTGTTGTGTCTGCATGATGCTAAAGTCTCACATCCAGGCTATATCTCACCTTAACAGTTCAGATGTCTGGAAACAGCAGGAGGAGATGATGGACATGTTATTATTCTATCACATGGATGCACACATCAGAAAGCTGCACATTTCTGTGTAAGTTGCATGTGTGTGGGAATACTCTATAATCTTATTTCTAGGTCTTCATCCAGTTGGCATCAAATGTAGTCGTACATATTGCTGTTTTCAGGGTTTTGAGTCCTTTTTTTTTTATTTCAGAGGAGCATTGAAACTCCAGACACAGTCAATTTGAGACATAATATTAAATTCTGAGAATGTGAGTATGTAGATGCTTTAAGGGTATTAAAATGTAGAAACTACATCCGTTAGTTTGCCTCTGGTCTTATCTATCCGGTGGTCCTTTTTCAATGCTGAATCTTATTTTCGATGCCAAAACTTACTGTCACTGTTCTAGCTCCATATTCTTCCACCACTGCTCATGTCTGTACGAGGGTTGTCAATCGATTCAAATATGTAATTGCGATTAATCGCATCGTTGTCCATAGTTAATCGCGATTAATCGCACATTATTTATCTGTTCAAAATGTACCTTAAAGGGAGATTTGTCAAGTATTTAATACTCTTATCAACATGGGAGTGGGCAAATATACTTACTTTATGTAAATGTATGTATATATTTATTATTGGAAATCAATTAACAACACAAAACAATGACAGATATTGTCCAGAAACCCTCACAGGTACTGCATTTAGCATGAAACAATATGCTCAAATCATAACATTGCAAACTGCAGCCCAACAGGCAACAAGAATAGTTTAGTAATTTGTTAAATACTGTTATCTGCTACTGTTTTCTATTACTTTTTGAGTCATGACTTTTGCATTGCTCAACAAGCCCCTCAATGCTGCATTATAGGAGACATGGAACTCTGGCGGCTCCAAGAGGCAATAAGACGTAACTGCATCAAATTCTTTGAAATGATGGAGGCATTCAGGATGAACACTAACAGATATGAACAACATCGCAATTTTTTTAGCACAAAATCTGTGTCTTGTCTTTAGAACAAGTCAATCTGTAGAAGTGTAAAGTGTAAAGACACCAAACATCCGAGCCACAGCATCAGTAGATGTAGTAAATATTGCTACAGACAGACACAAAAAATAAATAATTTGAATAACTGACAGTGAAACACACCTTGGTGATTGCAGACATGGGTGAGTATTTTAAAAGAACATTAGAAAATATGACATTTACAAATCTATTTGCATCATGAATGTAGAAAACTGTATACATTTCTGAACATTTTAAGACCGTTAATCCAGAATGAAACCTTTAGACTCTAAATGTAGAGCTTTATCTGAGTTGAACCTACGTGACTTCTTGATATGCTCAGCACTGCAGCTGGCACTGAAATTAATTTGTTCCCTATCAGCTCCTCGCAGACATTTAGATAAGATATCTTCCAGTGAGGAGCTGGTGCGTGTAGAACGAAGTCGATCAAAAGGATCTTAATTACAGCAGAAAGCTGAAAGTCACTCTGCTTTAAACAAAACATTTCCATCTGATGAGGAATATCTACGTTATTGATAAGTGAAACCTGCAGCGATCGGCTCGTCGTTGAATTAAAAACTGATGGTACACTTCATGTGTAAACATGCAGGTGCTGTTTGATCCTCTGTGGGGAATCAAACTGTCAGAGGCTGCAGGTCTTGAACAGCACAACGTTTTATCATTTCATTCTAAATTCAACCTCCAAATTAATATTACATAGTTAATAGGGCTGTCAAAGTTAACGCGATAATAACGCATTAACGCAAATTCGTTTTAACGCCACTAATTTCTTTAACGCATTAACGCAACTTGCGATTTTTAGGATTTTTTGGCGAGGAAAAACTGTCATGGACATTTTCAAAGGGGTCCCTTGACCTCTGACCTCCAGATTTGTGAATGAAAATGGGTTCTATGGGTACCCACGAGTCTCCCCTTTACAGATATGCCCACTTTATGATAATCACATGCAGTTTGAGGCAAGTCATAGTCAAGTCAGCACACTGACACACTGACAGCTGTTGTTGCCTGTTGGGCTGCAGTTTGCCATGTTATGATTTGAGCATATTTTTTACGCTAAATGCAGTACCTGTGAGGGTTTCTGGACAATATCTGTCATTGTTTTGTGTTGTTAATTAATTTACAATAATAAATATATACATACATTTGCATAAAGCAGCATATTTTTCCACTCCCATGTTGATAAGAGTATTAAATACTTGACAAATCTCCCTTTAAGGTACATTTTGAACAGATAAAAAAATGTGTGATTAATTTGTTATTAATGGCGATTTACTATGGACAATCATGCGATTTATCGCGATTAAATATTTTAATCGGTTAACAGCCCTAGTGTGCATCTATATTATTAAGTATACTCCAGTTAAATGCTGATTTGTCAGGTTTATTAAGTGTACCTGAAGTAAATGTACTTAGGTACTTTCCATATATTTAAAGGTTGGGTGTTCATTGGGTCAATGTCTAATGTGGCTTCCATTGAACTTTAATCTTCTATCTTGCTCCCTGTCAGCTATTTGCAGATATTAATCCTCCACTAGAGGTCACTCTTTACACATGCATTCCACTATCACATACGCAGGTGTGCTTTACTGCAATTTACAATATACAAATACACCTGTGTGACGAACTGGTTACCCTCACTGATGCTCTTGTGGCTGAATGGGTACCAGAAAAGTGAAGGCTGTTATAGCAGCACAACATGTTCAACAAGTGTGTCATTTGGTGTTCACATACTTTTTTCAATGTCATGACTGGAGTGCAGCTAGCTGGCTAACATAAAGTACATCAATGCCCTCTGACCCCAAGGCCTATTGAAAGATAGGAACTGGAGCTGCGGTCGTGCGTTGCTCTTGCCTCAATTTCGGCAAGTGCAGACTGTGCATGTGTTATACCCCAATAATATGATGCGACGATGACGCGTGACATCTCCTGTTTGCACCTTCCTTGTCTGACCCATGCTCTGACCCCATGAAACCCATTGAGTGACAGCCCTCTCATTTGCATAATGAGGCATAAATGTATAAAGAAATGTAAAAAGAAATGTCCAAAGAAAAGAAAACAGAAATAAATAAGTTTGGGGAAATAAATACGGGGTGAAATCGTGCAGTAATAAGTAAATAAATGCAAAAATAAATAAATAAATAAAAATAAATGCATAAATAAATACATTTTAAATTCAATAAAAATAAATACATAAATGAATAAAAGGGAAAATCAAACAGAAAAGTAAATAAATAAGTTAATAATAAATAATATAATTAATACAAAGATAAATAAATAAAGAGGCAAATTAAAACAGAAATATCAATTTATGTCACATTTTTATCAGTTAAAGGGACTGTTTGTAATTTTTTAAGCGTATAAATGTACCGGGTCGGGACACATGCGCGCTCGCATATGTGCGCTTGCGTGTGGCTGCTGTCTCTGCTCCTCTGCCTGCTCGCCTTCACTCATACACCGCGCGCGTTCTCGCTGTCTCGCTCCACCTCTAGACGTGAACGCGCGCTCACTCCACACTGCAGAAGAGTTAGTTTAGCTCTGAGAATATCTGGTGAATGTACAGTGGACGTTTGTGCAGAAATAAATGCTGCAGCTCCTCCAGACCAACAGAGGTTTGAAGTGACGGGGCTCCGCAGTGAGAAACGTTATTGTCTCCGACCGGGTGCCGGTGTCTCCCTGCGGGCGCAGTTGGAGACAATAACGTTACTCGCTTTGGAGCCCTGCTGCTTCAGAGCCCCGGCAATGACGCTGAAGCAGGAAAAGCCAACACTAGGATCATCAGTGATTCATGGAGAGACCTTCGTCTGGTCAGCTAACATTACTGCCAAGCAGCTGAATATAGAGTGATATTGTGGTTTATGCCTTATGATTAAGGCATGACAAGTTTATGTGTCACTCAACGAGAGAGGCTGGGAAGTAATATAGTAATTTACACGTTGTGCTTTTATTTTGAAGAGTTTCCGGTCTCTTCCGGCTAACTCCCCTCGCCTTGACGCAGCGCTGTGAGAAGATGTTTTTGTAGGTGAGATATTTCTTATTATGAACGTGTTTTTATCGGTTTTAACCGCCTCTCCTCTCGGGTCTTGTGGTGTTAACTCTGACATGAAGCTTTAAAGAACCGTCTCGTCGCTTCAGGTTGTCAGAGTCGACATTATTGTTGTTGTTTTATCCATCCGTGAACGTTACCTCTGCGGGTTAGCTTGCTAAATGAACGCTCCGTTATGCCACCAAACTCCCTTTAAAAAACCTCAATTAACACATATTTGGCCAAACTGTAACGTTTCACACGTCGTAGAACATAATGCAGACATTTTCTGAATGCGTCTTTGTCTACTGGTAAATTCGGCACATATTATTTAGCTATTTGTTATTTAATAATAACCAAACCTTGTAGTCTTTTCCCCTCAGTTGCTCTAGCTAACGTCAACTAGCCTGCTAACGTTAGCTAGCTACAAAAGTGGGCATACGTTTGGTTTGAGCCATGTCTGTGTCTAGTTAATTGACTTTTGGTTAACATAACGCAGGCCGAATTTATCCGTAGACATCACCGATTTAGAAAATTGTAAAAGTTTGATGAAATGTGGAGGTGACATTAAGCTACAAAGAAAATAACCTTAAATGTATAGATCATTAATGGGGTTCGGCGACATTTTTCCTGCATATTTTTTTTGCATTTATTTGACGCCATGTACTGGGGCTCCCACATTGAAGGCATGTGTGAAGGGAAATATTACAAGCAGGGAATGAAATCAGTTCAGTTCAGTTCAGACAACTTTATTTATCTACATTTTATTTTATTTTATTATTTATTTACAACAGACAACCATTAATTAGTTAAGTCAAAGGAAACATATTAAAGGCATGGGGCAGTTGGAGGGACAAGTTACAATAAGAACCATATAAATACATAGGATTATGGCAATAAAAGCCCCAAAAAAAAGAAACAATATATAAGAACAACATATATTAAAGGGACTATTTGTAACTTTCAGAATTGCCTGTTAACAGCGACACCTGTGGCCGTTAAGTCAACGAAAGTCAGCGTTGGGCTCGCGCTTGCTCGCTCTACATAGACATGAACGAGCATCGCTCAAAACAGTGAGGCGACACACGTCAGCTAAAACCACAATATCACTCTTTATTTCAGCTGCTTGGCAGTAATGTTAGCTGACCAGACGAAGGTCTCTCCATGAATCAATGCCGATGCTAGTGTTGGCTTTTCCTGCTGGCTGAAGCAGGAAGAGAAACGTTATTGCCTCCCGTATGCGCCCGCAGGGAGACACCGGCTCCCGGTCGGATAACGTTTCTCTCTGCGGAGCCCCGTCACTTCATAAGACACGGGAAACCTCTGTTGGTCTGGAGGAGCTGCAGCAGTTACGTCCACTGTACATTCACTAGATATTCTCAGAGCTAAACTAAATATTCTGCAGTGTGTAGTGAGCGCGCGTTCACGTGTAGAGGTGGAGCGAGACAGCGAGAACGCGCGCGGTGTGTGAGTGAAGGCAAGCAGGCAGAGGAGCAGAGACTCCGGCCACACGCGAGCGTGCATGTGTCCCGACCCGGTACATTTATACGTGTAAGAAGTTACAAACAGTCCCTTTAAATGATTTCCATATTTCCTCATAAACACCCAGTTTGTTTTTCAAGGTATATGTTATTCTCTCCATTGACATGCATTGTGCCATATTTTTAATCCAAGCGCCCGTTGTAGGTGCATCGTATTTTCTTCCGTTTTGCCTGCAATAAAGCAAAATCAATAAATTTACATTCTTTGGCTCTCAGATTGAGATCTGATGGGTACAAATGTAGCAATATCATTTTGAGGGGGGGAATAAACGTTTTTTCCGCTTTTATTTTGAAGTGCACTCTTCCGGTTTCCGTGCAGTTAACTCTGCAGCTTGACGCAGTTGTTTTGAAAACAGCGACTGCTGAGCAGCTGAGCACTGCGGTGTTTCTGAGCAGCGTTATTATCCGAGCAGCCCATCACCATACTCCCTGGACTTCCTCCTTTCATTTGCCTCGACGACTCTTCCTCTTTGCTTATTTTTTATTATTATTTTTTAATGCACATCTCCAGGGATTTACACAGAAATATAATCACTAAATGACAGCCTTGCTCGCCTGCTGGGAGGACAGCTGGTGCGGTGATAACATCGGGAGGGGGTTGGGGGGTGATGCCCTTGACTCTGGGAGGATGAGTTAGGAGGAGAAGAGGGGGGTGCATCATTTAATGTACAGAAAGAAGTGACATTGTGACTGTGATCTTCATTGGCAGGGGTGTCAGGGATGCTCTGCAACTTCATTTCATCCCTGCCGGCCGAGGAGGAGCAGCAGAGTCCAGCTGAGAGCAGCCATCTCTGAGTGGAAATGTGCATCTGTAGGGAGCCCTGGAGCTGAGGAGGCCTGAGCGGTCGCCACCTCCGGATTACATGGTGGCAGGAGGCAAGTGTGCATGACAAGATAAACAGAGGCTGTCCAGCCTGAGCTGCAGATAAGCAGTGAGTCTACTTTCCCTTTGCTTTTTTTTGGGGCCTCTTTGTGTGCCAGACTGTATTTGTGGGAGTAGATGTACCTATTAATAATAAATGCAATGGGCAGCAGCCCCTGAACTGTAAACGTAGGCTTGGAACTGGGGCGGTTTATTCTTCTAACCCCTAAAGAAAGGTGACTGGGAATAATGGCTGACCACGAGGAAGCGGAGTTGTCAGAGTCCCTTCAGAAGGAGGACGGGTTTTCCAGCGAGCTGGAGGAGCCAGGTACGGACTTCAAATGTAAAAATTTGCCTATTTTAAACGAAGAAGCGCCTCAAGAGGAAACCTTACTGGCTAGTTCGGTGTCCATAACGGCGGAAGAGAGCGCGGAATTTATCCAGCTCCCGGCCAAGACTGAGTCCTTTCAGGCCGAGTCCCCGACTAGAACAAACTACCTGCCCAAGCCGGGGAAGTCGGCGCTGAACCGGCCGAGCTCGTACATGGAGAACACGGAGAACCGTAGGAGTAAAAACATAGCGAGAAGGAAGCCCCCGGGGTTGTTCGCTTCCAGGCTGGCTCGGATTCGTCTGCCCACTAGGAAGTACCTGAACGTCCTCTTACAGGACTCTCGCTGCTTCCTGTTCTGCATGTGCTACCTGACGTTCATCCAGTCGCTCATGGTGTCCGGCTACCTCAGCAGCGTCATCACCACCATAGAGAAGAGGTACAGCCTGAGGAGCTCCGAATCAGGCCTCCTCGTCAGCTGTTTCGACATAGGGAGCCTCGTAGTGGTCGTCTTCATCAGCTACTTTGGTGGGCGGGGCCAGAGGCCTCGATGGCTGGCGGTGGGCGGGGTTTTCATCGCTGTAGGCGCCGCCCTCTTCTCCTTGCCCCACTTCATCTCCCCGGCCTACCAGATCCTGGAGGTCAACTCGTCCTCCGGCAGAGAGGGCCTGTGCATGAACAGCAACGCCAGCGGCAGGGACCGTGTCGACATCACTTCCTGTCCCAGAGACCAGGAGGGCAACGAGCACAACCTGTACGTGGCGCTGTTCGTTATCGCTCAGATCCTGGTGGGCATGGGGTCTACGCCCATCTACACGCTGGGACCCACCTACCTGGACGACAACGTCAAGAAGGAGAACGCCTCGCTGTATCTAGGTAAGAGTTTGTGTGAATGTGAGAGGAAGTGAACACGACGAGCCGCCGTCCACCAGCCAACCTCTACAGCTGCTGATGTCACTGAGTAGTCATTACTATCAAGTTTAAATATGAACCAATCAGTGACATCACTTCTGCAGTGATTGGTTTGGATGAAAAATGGCAGGTGTTTGGGAAGCAGTGACTTTTGTTATTACATTCATGTTCTCTGTAATCTTGTTAGAATCAGCTGACATTCACATCCAGCGTGATTCAGCATCTGAAAACACGTCTTCAAGGAAGCTGCGTTACAGCTCTGCTGACCCCAGCAGCGAGCGCAGCTTAAACCCGAGCTCAAACTGCGCTGTGTCGCGAGCATAGACTGCTCTCCTCCGCCGGGAAACAGCATTTGGTGCAGCTCTATTGTCGTCCGGGTGGAAACAGTAGGGATTATACACACTGTTCAGTTCCAGAAACAGGTTGAGATAACGAAAATGAAAAAAAGTGTGAAAATTGGCCATAAATCGGGAGAGATATGGGAGAATTGTGACCCCAGGAGGAGAGGGGCAATGAAAAAAGTGAGTCTACCGGGGAAATCGGGAAGGTTGGCAAGTATGCAACGAGAACCCAAACTAACCAAAAAAACAGAACTATACAATAAAATATAAGAAAGGACATTTTCCACAGTAGGCATTACAGTTCTGGGGACTCTTGAACTACATACCTTCAGGAGCGTTTTTCTGTTTGCATTCGCACCGACAGTAGGAACGCTGAAGTGACTCTAGCTGGCCGGCATCGCTTGTGCACATCTCCAGCTGGGTGATTGCAGAGCGGCTAGTTCGCTACAAGCTCTCTTAGCTTTTTGAGTAATATAAGAATAAATAAACAACTCTGTTACATGCCAACAATTACATACACTACAGCTGTCAAAGTTAACACGATAATAATGCGTAATAGGCTTTGCCTATATGGACCATCGTCATGTTGAAACGGCCAAACACAAACTGTTGGAAGCACGCTGTTGTCTAAAACATCATTGTATGCAGCCTAAAGATATAAAGACTGGTCTGCAGACAATGTATGACTGCACATACATTCACCATTTGCACACAGCTATGTGCATTTCAGCAGCTTGGCAGTTTGAAGATGCAACTGCAATCAGCATGCAGCACCACATTTGTCACGTCCCCAAACATTTGAACTTACTGAGTAAGCCACAGAGCTATGCTCAAAGGCACATCAGCAGAAAGGCTAACAAGCAGGAAGTTTGAAAACATCAGCAGAGAGTTCCTGTATTTTGTTTTTACCACCGTGGCCTACATGTCGGACACTTGCTCCAGATAGCTCTGTTGCCAGATCAACGGTGTGATCCTTCCCTTTCCCTTTCACATGCTTCCCCACAAGTTCTCGCCCCAGTGGACTCAAACAAGGTAAAGCCTAATTAAACCAACAAATGAGAGCTGGGTTATGAAAGAGAGTGGGGGAGGCGGAGGGAATAGGGGAAGGTCTTATGTGCATTCCTGTCGTTTGGGGGGGTGGGGGGGGATAAAGTGAGAGTCCCGCAGAGACTCGGCTCTGGTCCGAGCCCCTTTTTTCTTCTTTTTAAAACAAGCAGTAGTAAAAGCAGAGCGGCTTTGATCAGTGGAGCAGCCGGTTGGTGGTACGATGTCACCTGCAAAGGAGTCTGGAGTCCTCCAGACTGCTCCAGGTTGTAGCTTAGAAATTACAATAATTACAGTAAGAAATAGTAAAGAAATGTACCTCTTTTTGGCTGCAATTAGCAAAATGCATAAGGCTATGCCATCTGGCATGACCATTTTCAAAGGGGTCCCTTTTATATTTGCATAAAACAAGCATATTGGCCCACTCCCATGTTGTGTTGATAAATCTCCCTTTAAGGAACATTTTGAACAGATAAAAAATGTGCAATTAATTTGCGATTAATTACGATTAACTATGGACAATCATGGAATTAATCAAGATTAAATATTTTAATCGGTTGACAGCCCTAGTCAAAATGCAAGAAACAAAAATAAAACAAGATTTGGAATAGTGTTGGAAAGTAAAATAAAAAAAAAAGTGAAGTAACTATAATGGTGAAATAGCTCCCAGACACCTGCCAAATGTTGTTGAATATTTGGCTACGGATCAGTGGAGCAGCCAGTTGGTGGTACAGGGTTACCTGCAGGGCCTTGGAAAATATGGAGGGTCAAAAAATGATTTCAACAACATCTCGGGGGTTAGAAGTTCGGAAAAAGTCTGGCTGTAGTGCAACGACGATTCGATTTTTCTCTCTCAAATCTCTTAACTTTCAGGAAGTCCGATAAGAGATCACTGAAGTCCTCCTTTATTTTTTCCTGTATTACGAGCAAGTTGTAAAAAAAAGAAAACCCCCACAACATTAAAATCCAATATTTAAATACATGTTAAAGAACATTTTGTGAAAGAACATTGTGTCCTTGAACATGCTTTGGAGCCACAATTATGCCAACATGATGTTGTCTCAGTGAACTTGAGCATCTTACGTATATATCTTGTTGTAGAGTTGTCTGTAACCTATTCATGTCCAAATAGGATACCTATAATACTAAAATTAGCATAGACATGTACACGTGGCCTGTCCTCCAGCTTGTACTAAAACAATAAGTCAATTCATCTTTTGGTTGATTGACAGAAAAATGAATCAACAGTAATTTTGACAATCAATAAACTGTCATTTATCAGGCAAAAGCACCAACAGTCTCTGTTCAAGCTTCTCAAATGTAAGTATTTTCTGCTTTTCTCTGTTTACATATACATATAAGACGTTACCTCTGGTTCTGGGAATTGGGATTTTTTTAAGGCTGTCAATTGATTAAAATATTTAATCACAATTAATCGCATATTTTGTATCTGTTCAAAATGTACCTTTTAATGGAAATTTTAACCGTCGAATATTAAAACTAGGGCTTTTTATCTGTTCAAAATGTATCTTAAAGGGAGATTTGTCAAGTATTTAATACTCTTATCAACCTGGGAGTGGACAAATATGCTGCTTTATGCAAATGTATATATATATTTATTATTGGAAATCAATTAACAACACAAAACAATGACAGATATTGTCCAGAA